>PVKP010042179.1:0-18248 GCA_004027715.1 Plecturocebus donacophilus
AGGGAAGAAGGAAGGGAGGGAGGGAGGGAAAGGGGAAGGGAAGGAGGAAGAGGGAAAGGGAGGGAGGGAGGAAGGGAGGGAGGGAGAGGGGAAGGGAGGGAGAGGGGAAGACATAGAGGGAGAGGGGAAGGGAGAGAGGGAGAGGGGAAGAAAGGGAGGGAAGGAGGGAGAGAAAGGGAGGGAGGGAGGAAAGGAAGGAAGGAGGGAGGAAGGAAGGAAGGGAGGGAGAAACAGTCACTTTTGCTTTCCATTTTCTCTGATTAAGGTAAAGGTGAGGAACAGTCTGTTAAAAAAAAGGCTGATCAGAAGGCTGGTTGGTTTGTTTCCAGGCTGTAAACTCACTGTGGCCCAAAAGGAGCAAGTGACTTGTCTAAGATCACACACCGAGTGGGACTGGAGTCCTGCCCCCTGACGCTCAGTGACTCCTGCCTCCCTCCCATTGCCTGTGTTTGTCATTACCTTGAAGACCACACACACGCACGAACACACACACACAGGTACAGCCTTTTAGAATGAATTAAATAGGCTCTGGGGTGACTTGTCAGAGCAGCAGTCACAGCACCGCAGGTGGGGAGCTCTGGAGAGGTTGTTAGCAAACTAATGAATGATATAATGGCTGCGCAGTAATTCCCAAGGCTAAGGTAAGCTTCTGGAACACACACTCTTATTCGAAGAAGATTAAGTGAAAACCGTACGTGTATATGTGACGCTCTCGACAAGCTCTGAGCACTGCCCTTTTTCCTGAGAACATTTGCACCATGAAGAATCCATGGAGATGGAAAGTCAAGGTTATTGGGGGAGGTAGATTGAGGAAAGCACCTGGATCCGGAGCCTGAGGGGCAGGAGCATCTCCAGTTCTGCAACAACCCCCGACAGTAAGCTCTGAGGATCTGCTGTGTGCAGGGATCAGTCCCGGACACTAGGAAACAATGAGAAATAAGGTGCCGGGACTCAATGGCACCTGCTTTATTGGGAAGACCCTGTCCTTATTTTGAGAAAACTCCCAGGGAAGAGAGCACGTCTTACCCTTGCGAAGCTCTCCAATTTGTTGAAGACATATGACCTTCTGAAGCTCCTGGTCTGGAGGAAAAACACTGACTGTGACCTTGGAAAAGCCCAACCCACTTGCAGGATAGAGGGAAGGGAGACAGGCAGCACCTGCCCTTGGGAACCCTCCAGACTGATGGAGAGGATAGAGTCCTTGCTGCAGTTAGGGCAGGGGCTGGCCCTTGACCTCACGGGATGATACCATCCCTGGAGTCCCCACTCCAGTATGGAGTTAGATCCCAGGAGGTGACACCAACACAGGTGTACGTCTGCCCCACAGTACCTTGCCCTGGCATCGTTCCTTTTTTGAATGGCTGTGAGTAGTGATGATTTTCTTAGAACTTTGTAACCCAGCTCAGAGCATACCTGTTGCCTGCATGCCTCTGCCTGCACCTGGCACCTGATTCGGCCCAGCCCATGAAGACTTTGTGTGTGGGGCCATAGAAAAGCCAGTCTCTGGAGGGCAGGATGTTGGAGGCCTCATATCCAGGCCCAGCACAACAACCCTCTTATCTCAGGCAAGTGGCCCTGGTAGTTGGTGAGTCCGGAAGAGGGGGAACCGTGATCAGTTTCCCACGGGTAGCCATGGAGACGGCATCCAACCCTCTGCTCAGGAGCCACAGAGGAGATGTCGGGGAGACGGCAAGGGGATAAATGGAGTTGGCTTCTGCTTCTCGCGATGCCAGGTTCCCAGGCCCTACCAGCCGCAGCACCAGCAGTGACTTGGGTGAGAACCACAAGGTTTCTGGATTTGTACCCCACTCAGCCCCTTTCCTGGGCTCTAAGTCCCAGGTCCCACCCTTCCTGGAGGCCAGGGCCCTGTGGCCACCCACAGTGTGACAGAAATCTGTTTCGCCAGCTCACAGCTCTCCCCAGGCCCTCTGCGATCGCCCTTCCCAGGCAGCTGTGCCTCTTTCTACCTCCCTCGGACCAGCTGCTTCCAGGTGACTGCAGCTTACTTCCAGGCCCAGTGTCCTACTCCCCACATCGCTTTCCTAGGAACTTGGGACAAGGGCCTCACGCAAGACTCAAAGTGCCCTTTGAGAAATGCACCCACTGACCGGTGAGAAACCTAAAATGGGCACCCAGCCAGGCCATCAGGGGCTTGATTCTCCCCTAATTCTCAAGTCCCAGGCTTCAGAGGTCCCAGTCATAGCCTCCGGCACCCCTGGACATGCTCTGACTCCCCTCGTTTGTTTGAAAGTCTCCATTCCTGAGTAGAAATGGGTGCTCCTGTGCCCCAGCATTCCTGAGAAGCAGTTTCCAGATTGTACCCCACATCTTGTCCACACTCCTTTTTTACTTAATTAGAAATTGACTTTATTAAGAACTACTGCCTGGAACAAAATCAATACATAGTTTAATAAGCCAGATAATTTAGTCCAATCATCAGGAGTTAAAGTTTATTTGGGTGATAAAGTTTGTCCGAGTTGTTGAATAATCTAAAGCCCGGCCTAGTTCTAAGTAAAAGCAGATGTGTAACAGGTGCAAACCTGGACCATCTCTGTGCACCCAAAACAGCACAGCAGGGTCTTCCTGGGCAGCTTCCGCAGAGCACACGGCTTCCTGTTGCTCTTTTGCACCCAAGTGCACACCGACCACTGACTCCAACCAGGCTTTCCTACCACTGGGAGCAGGTTAAAAGGTGTCTGGGATTTCAGAACGGTGGAAGAAGAAGAAATAAAAAGACTCAACTGGGATCCTGAGGTGCTGATTCCAAGCTGATGGCTACTCATTGTCACCTTCCAAGGAAGTCTTTCAAACCCTCTGTTTCTTCACCCATAAAAAGCAGGAGATGATAACCATCTTGTAGATTACGCTAAGGACTGTGAAAAGAGACACAAAGGAGCTTAGCCAGAGATTCAGAATGAGCATAACCATGTCTTCCTCTTCTGGCCAAAGTCTCCTGCAATTACTGCAATCATGCATTTTGAAGGAGGAGGAGGAAAAACAACAAGAGGAAGATGAGGAGGAGGAGGAAGAGGAGGAGAAGAAGAAGAAAGAAGAAAGAAAGGAAGGAAGGAAAGAAAGAAAGAGAGAAAGAAAAAGAAAGAAAGAAAAGAAAGAAAGAAAAAGAAAGAAAGAAAGAAAGAAAGAAAGAAAGAAAGAAAGAAAAAAAGAAAGAAAGAAAGAAGAAAGAAAGAAAGAAAGAGAAAAAGAAAGAAAGAGAGAAAGGAAGAAATCTGTCTATGTCAGCACTGCAAAGAGGAAGGAAGCAGGGACAGGGGATAGGGGAGGGAACTAGGGGCAGGAAGGGAGAGGAAGTGGAGTTACACAGACCAGAATGTTGAAGAATTCCTAGAAGATACAAAGCAGTAGGAACTGAGTCGACAGAGGAACAAAAGCAAAGAATAATCACAGCCCAAGACATGAGGGGTTGCAGGAGGAACAGAGATTCTCATGTACAAATTGAAAAATGTGAATAGATGATCAAGAATCACCAAACATCAGAAAAACCAGCAACGTAACCCCTGAGCTCATGCAAACAATGAACACCCAAGGGAAGAGCATCAACAGGGGAAACAGAGATAAAGTGAAAATAATAATGAATATTCTCAGAGAGATTCATGATGATGACATACAAATAATCACAAGTTGCAATGCAAAGCCACAATGCTTGAACTTTAAAATAGGCTTATAAAAGTTAAAATCATAATGGACAGACTGAATAAAGAAATGAGCATAGTGCGTATCCAGTTAGTGAGCTGGTAGGTGCAGCTCAGGAAAGTCTCCTAGGACACAAAGGGAAAGGCCCGAGAGCAGCCAGGGGTTGTAGGGCCAGGGCAGTCCCTGGCAGGAAGAGGGAGCTCCATCTATGCTGCTTGAATCTGAAAGGCTTTTGATGAGAGGCAGCCCCATGTCATGGAAATGATTCTTCCATCATCACAGCAACACTATCCATGAGCGTACCAAGTTTTTTTGTGTGTGAATTATGCAAAAGTAGCCTTAAGCCGAGTCCAAGTCAAAAAAATTACATGTTCAGAATCAATGGAGTCTGAATTAGCTACGTTTGAGTGCTTAGGGACCTCAAAGGACACACATAAACACACACACACACACACACACACATACACACAGATGCATGCACATACACAGCTAAACTGAGCTCACTGAGCAGAAGGGTCTCCTTCTAGGGATTATACAGCCCAATGCTCTTGTTGCAGAGAAGAGGAAACCGAAGCTCACTCATAGAGGCAGAGTCAGCCCGAGACTTCCTCTGACGCTCCAAACCTCAGGCTGTCCTTTCAGAAGGCTCCTTGGTGTCTCAAATTCACCAAGCGGAGCACAGTCGTCTCTCTGATGTCTGTCTTGCCTTGACCTCTCTTGCTTGTTGACCTCTCAGAGCAGCATCTGCCGCGATTTGCAGCTCTGGGGAGCAGAACTTGATCAGAGGAATCCAGAGGCCTCTTCGATTGGTTTGGGCCACAAAGGAGAAAGGAAGCCCGCTGTGGTCATTTCTGCTGCGTTCAGCTCCCTGGAGGGGCCCCAGAGTCTTTGTTGGAGAGCATTCTGGATCTAGCGTGTCTTATTCTCACCCATTTACCCAACCACCCCATTTTTTCAGTAAGCACAACTTCCCTTCAGTTTTTGGCCCCGCTGGGGCACCATCAGAAGCCAGTTGACTGTTCTCCCTGCCCCTTTATTCTGTGGGTTCTTCCAGAGGAAGGAAAGGATTCAACATGGATCAAGCCCCTCCCATGTGCCAGACTCTGTGGGGCATTTGATGCACTTGACCTCTTTTAAATCTCACAGCAATGGTGTCATGCAGGCATTCTTTTTCCCTTTTCCAGATGGGACTACTGAGTTCAGAGAAGTTACGTAACTGGGGGAGGGCCACACAGCCAGCAGCAGGGAAGGCTGGAATAAACACGGGCCTCTCTGACACTTTGCTCCTCCTGTGCCCAAGCCTCCCTCCAGTGAACTTTAAGTCTTCTAGGAAAAGGCATTCTATAATAATTGGGGCAATGAGGCTTGGGAATGATATTAACTCCAGGTGGCAGGTAGGTCATGGCCAAATGGGGGCCTTACCACAAGACTCAAAGCCACTCAGTCAAGGAAGCTGCCTAGAGGAGGAAGATTCTGAGCTCATTCCTAGAGGGAGACAGGCAGGATTTGAGGAGCCAGGGAGAAAGAAAGACCTTCCAGGCTTAGCAGGCAGGATTTTAAATTGCTTTAAAAAAGTAAAAGACGGTAACTCCATCTGCCTTTAAAGGGGGCAGGGATGTGGAATAATTCATCTCAGAGAAAGACTACATCGTGGCCCGGATGCCTTTCAGTAGGGGAGTCTGGTGCGGGAGGAGGGATGGAATGGGGAAACTGATCACTGTAAAGGGAAGATTGGCATGTCAGGCCTCTGCTGGGTCCAGCTCCTGCTTTTGATGTACAGAAATAGGTCCCAGCCCAAGTAGTGGATGTGGAGAACTAAAAGCTGGTCTGCTTAAGAAAGCGAAGGAAACCTGAGCTTCTGGAGGGCAGTCCGTGGGAGAGGGATAGAGGGGCTGAGAAAACAAAGAAAGGGGGGAAATGTGAGGTTCAGGAAGAGTTAGGAGCTGGGGGATCCAGAGGCCTGGGGAAAATTTTCCCAAGGAAAATGTGGCCAGGATCTTTAGAGACCAATGAGTGACATTTAATTTGAAGTTCCCTGTGCCATGCCATAACATAGATATACACTCCATGATCCACATGTCACCGGCAGAGCATGTGACAATGTAAAGCTGCAGTTGCTTCAGGGCCTCAGTGGTGGAGGGGATCAGGGTGTAGGTTTCGCGTCATTCATGAAATAGGGACCTGCAGCACTCTTATTAAATAGGAAAGGGTGACTCCATGACAGGAGAGCTCGGGGACAGCCAAGTGGCTGACATACAGGTTACAAAAGCAGAGATAATAGTGGAGACGACATGTATGAATGAATGAGGTTGGTGGCTTTGATTCACAGGCAAAAGCCCCATCCTCATGTTGGCTATTTCCGTCTTAATTAAGGTAGTAGGTCTGTGGCACTTGGCTTGGCAGCAATTAAAGTTGTTTTTTAATAGTAACAGAAGCTCTTACATTGCTGAGTACCGGCTACATGCTGGCACTGTTCTGAGCACTTCACAAGTATTAAGTCAATGAATCTTCACCATCACCCAGTCAGGTAGGTCACCATGCTTACCTTCATTGTGCTGATGAAGAAACTGGGCCACAGAGAGGTTACCTGCCAAAATCATACAGGAGGGGGCATAGGTGAGACTCCACTGCAGGCTGCCTGGCTCCACAGTCTCTCTCTGCATCTCTTCATTGTATCATAGAATCTCCCTGCAGAATAGCTCAGCCTCTGCCTTGCTTCGTGAGACTGGACAGAAGGACTCGCTGCTTAGAGAGCGACAATAGGAAACCTACAAACCCTCTTGATTCCATAAAGAGCCCTCGTTCTTGGTCAATCTAAGAATAAAATCAGGATCAATGAGCAGAAGAAATGAGGAAATGGATTCCAGCTTTGCAGAAGACTTTGCTAACATGTTCAGTGACCCACACAAATGCATGGTCTCCGTAGGTAGTGAGCTCCTTGTCATCAGAGTGGTGCAAGCAGATACTTTTCAATGACTTGCACACTAAGCTAAGGGATCCCATAAGTGTCTCTCTAATTTGAGATTCTGTGACTCCAGGAAATGTTCCTGATCTAGAAGAAACTACTTAAAAGAGCGACACCGGCGATCACAGGCTCCACGGGTTTCAAGTTACCGAAGGTCTGTTGTGTTGGCCTTTTCTGAAATCCTCTTCCTTTGCTTGTCCACTTGGTTAATTCTCAGTCCATTCTTACTAGACATGGGGTCTCCCAGGCCTTCCCCACCTCCTGCTCCCTGGTTGACTTTTTCCAATCATCACATCTTTCTGATTACAGCTCACCCTCCCCGCCTGCCCAGTGAGAAACCTAGGGCAGAAATCAAGCCCTGCTTGTGGTTCTAAACCCACAGCACTCAGCATGGGGAAGGCGGTCAGTGGGATCAATATGTCTTCCGTCTCAGTCTACTATCCCCCACTACAATTATCTGTGTTTACCGACAAGCTGTCTCTCTAGCACTCTCACTGCCAGCTCTAAACATCAAGCTCTCTGCCCCATGCACGTTCTGTAAATGATTCATGGATGAATGATGTCAGGGGTTCCCTCCCCTCTCAGGTGGCTTCCCTGTGGCTTAGTTTTTCAGGGTCCACACAAGGTGATATGGCTTAGAGTGGTCAGATTTCCAACAGCAGGGATCTTTGCCATTCTACAGCCATATTCATCTCTGCCTGGGGTGCAGACTTAAATGTAGTCTCCCTTAGGGGAAGGTCTTGCTGACAGAGCTGGGAGCAGGCAGCATTGTGGACAGCCCCTGTAGGGATGGCCTCGGCTGTACAGGGCAGCCACATACAAAGGCACACCTCTCCCAAAGGAGAACCACATCCAGTGACCAGTGATCAAGGTAGAGGAACGTGCAGAAATGCGTTAGCAAAGCCACGTGAGACTGCTCTCTTTAGCAAGGCCTGCTTGCCAGGTTGGCCCTTGGCTGGCATCTGGGAACCTGGATTTGGGGAGGTTTCCCACCATTCCCTGATAAGAATGTCTCACGGTGCCTATACAGTCCAGACAATACCATGTGTGCCGAGTACCTGCTTTCCTTCTGGGAGCCTGGAATTTAGGTACGTGGCAGGCAGAGGGTGCCTGTATTACCAGCCCTTCTGTCACTGTCCTGAGAAAAGCCCTGAGCCCCGAGTCTCTTGTGACTGGCAACATTCGACACATGCAGTCACAGCTTGTTACTGGAGGAATGATGCCTTCCTGCGTGACCCCGCTGGGACAGCGTTCCTCGGAGTTTGCACCTGGTTTCCTGTGGACTTCTCTTGTGCCTTTTCCCTGGGCTGACTTCGTCTTGTAACCTCTCACTGTAACAAGTCACGGCCATGAGTGCCACTCCACGTTGAGTCCTGTGAGTCCTTTTAGCTAATCTTTGAGCCCAGGTGTGGTCGTGGGGAGTTCCAGCACAGGGTGCGAAAGACCATTTTGGCTCCAGAGCGCCCTGGGGATCAGACAAGGCTGTGACTGGACCTGCCTCACAGATAACCTCCCCTCTACCTGCTGCAGCAGGTTCCTTACCTCCCTTTCACTGTGGTCGACCCCAAGGGCCTCCCTAATTAACTCTGAGTGTTAAACTTCGTTTCAGATTTACTTCCCTGAGAACCTAACCTGCAACAGATACAAAACCAGCATTTCAGGACCTGCAATTCGCAGGGCATTTTGTCATGTGTGAATTTCATCGTCACCACTTATCAGGTTTTTACAGAGGAGGAAAAAGCAGGAGCTGAGAGAAGTTAAGTGACATGACCAAGGTCACAGAGCAAGTGAGAGCTGGAGCTGGGACTGACCCCTGGGCAGGATGTTTCTGAAGTCTATGGCCTGTCTCAGAATCAGGCTGCCTCTTACCTGTGGCTCTGAGGCTCCACAGTTCTTCCAGGCTTGGGGACACTTATCAGACATTTTCCCACTTAGATATTCCAAGAGGCATCAGGGGACCAGGTCTAGGAAGCCCTGAGTGGGAGAGAATTCCAGCACCAGGAAAGGAGGCCAGGTAATTTCTCTCTTCCTGAGGGATTCAGAGGAGAGGATGAGGAAAATGAACTTCTTGAAAGAGGAACACCTGTAATTCTCAACTCACTCCCCAGCAGATACAGGTCATGCCCATGCACACACCTGAACGCTCCAGCTGGGACCTCTGGCTCCCAGGTCTCACTTCCAGGCCCTGGAGTCTGTGCAGAGAGGCCTGTCCCTCTGTGCAGAGGACAGGAGTTCTCCACGGTCTCATTAGCCATCCTACACCCCCTTCCACTGCAGCCACAGGAATCCATCCAAGCAGGGATGGCAATGAGAGGGACTTGGCCTCAGGCACGGGAGAGTTTGCCATGCCCCAGAAACAGCCAGGCCAGCTGTCAGCTCCAAAGAAGCTGAGGTTGCTAGAGAAAGTGACAGACGACCTCCCGGGGAGCTCACGAACCCCATCTGCCCATGGCCAGAAGGAGCGACACCCTTTCAGGACATCCAGCTGAGACATCTCAAGCCCCCAGCTGCACAGCTTGGTGAAGCCAGCAGCTCCTCCCAGGTTCTGGGAATTCCCAGAGCTTCCCCTGCTGTGGGTTCCTGGGGCCATCACCACCTCACATTGAGTCGATGGAAACTCCCCCTTTCCCGTTTAACGCAAAATAAATAAAGAAATAAGCCACACACACTCGCCTGGTTAGTCATACTGACAGCTGAACTTACTGAAAACTCTGGGGTCCCGAAAGGAACCCACATCCACGCCTTATTGCCAGCAAGTTCAAAAGCCTCTTAGTTCCTGCCACGCGGTGGGTGTTTTTTCCACAACCTCCATGGATTCTTCTCTTCCACCTTTACTCAGCCTCTCTCTTCTGCCTCCTCCTGCCCCAGCCTCAGGAGCTGTGGAAATGCACCCCGGCCACATTCCAGCCATGTTCCTGCCACATTGCCAGCAGGGCTAGTACAATCATTTCTCACTGTCAGGACCACCTTCGGGATGCTCCTCCACCTCAATTTCTTTATCAATGTATTTTCCCTCTTTTATTTAAACCTATAAATTCTAAGTTTGAAAGTCCCTGCCTTTTTCTTTTTTTTTTTTTTTTTTTTTGAGACAAAGTCTGGCTCTGTCACCCAGGCTGGAGTACAGTGGCGGGATCTTGTCACAATGCAACCTCCGTCTCCTGGGTTCAAGCAATTCTCTTGCCTCAGCCTCCCGAGTAGCTGGGATTACAGGTGATCACTACTAACGTCCAACTAATTTTTGTATTTTTAGTAGAGACAGGGTTTTGCCATGCTGGCCAGGCTGGTCTCAAACTCCTGACCTCAGGTGATCCACCCACCTCAGCCTCCCAAAGTGCTGGGATTACAGGTGTGAGCCACCACTCCTGGCCTAACTGCCTTTTTCTAGCCAGCATAGGCGAGGCTGATAGTAGATTTTTAAAAATCCAGTTTTAGAATGAGAATCCAGCAACTCAGAGAGGCTAAGTACCTTCCCCAAGGTCACACAGGCGGTCAGTAGAAGAGTCAGGACTCTCACTTGAGTGTGATTGCCATTGCAGCCAAAGACCATGCAAATGAGCGACTCCTTCTTGTCACTTCACCACTCCTGAAACAGAGTTAATAATTTATCCAGAACTGTTCATTTTCTAAAAAAGATCAGACATTTCTATCAGCATTAACTTCTTTCATGTTCCATCTGTCATGAGGATGAGCAGAAATACCACACTGCTTATTGACATTCTTATGTGGCTTTAAGGCCTCTTTGGGGCTAAGCTGAATGTTCACTAGGTTAGGGCCAATTGACACTGCCCTGCACCTACAGTTTCAGAGTGAGAATAGAGGCTGGGCGTGGTGACTTACACCTGTAATCCCAGCACTTTGTGAGGCTGAGGTAGGCAGATCATGAGGTCAGGAGTTTGAGACCACCCTGACCAACATAGTTAAACCCTGTCTCTACTAAAAATGCAAAACCAAAATTAGCCGGGCATGGTGGGAGCTGCCTGTAATTCCAGCTACTCAGCAGGCTGAGGCAGGAGAATCACTTGAACATGGGAGACGGAGGTTGCAGTGAGCCGAGATCACACCATTGCACTCCAGCCCGGATGACAAAAGTGAAACTCCATCTCAAAAAAACAAACAAACAAACAAACAAACAAAAACAGAGTGAGAACAGAGGCCAGGGCCTCAGAAACTCACAACCCCAGACTGCCAGAGTGGGACCAGGTCTAGAGCACCTGCAGTCCAGCTCTGTGAATTTTAGAGATGAGGAAACTGCGGCTCACTGTTGTAGCAACACAGGCAGGAGCCCGGGATTCCAGGAATTTATGACATCCTGTGTGTCCTGGCCTGCTCTGGTTCTTTCTTGTACTTATTGCCAAGTATAGGGTAATGTGGAAGGCTGTCTTGCTCTCCAAGCCTGACGGAGATGTCTGATTGTCTGATGACCAAACCAGCCTCATCCACCACTCCCACCATTTCCACTATACCCCTACTGTGGCTTTCTTTGTAGACAAAAGTTTGCAAACATCCTTGATTATCCGATGATTACCCTAATCACCCTAATTACCTTTACCCAAGAAGTGAAGGGCAGGAGAGCATGTTTACTTCAGCTTGACTTTAGTTCAAGCTCTTGTAGAAAATGGAGAAGACTGACAAGCATAGCTGAGATCTATTTTCTGAGGCTAGAATAAGATTAGGAGCCTTCAACTCCAATCTTTGAGCATTAACCTGCACATGCATGTGAGGAAACTGCCCATGGCTGGGCAAGGAGTAGGTAAGACAATCCCCAGAGCTCACACAGAGCCTGGAGTAATTTTTAATCGCAGCTTCCAGAGTGAAATAGATCTCCTTATACGCAGGGCATCAAGTAACATCCTCAGAAAAGTATTGCCTTAATAGTGGGGTGAAATTAGCCCTAGACCAAAGACTGTCATGGATCCATGTCAAGGAAGTGTAAAAACAAGTTTTAAAGGAATCAAACTGATTTCAAGCAGCCTAACTGCAACCCCAGAACAAAGCTCAGCGATATTTAAAGGAATGCAGCAAAATCCAACACCCAACACAGTAAAATCCAAGATGTCCAGTACATAGTCAAAAATTTCTGGGCACATCTGCTCTCTCCTCTCCTATTTAACATTGTACTGAAGGTTCTGGCAAGTATAATTAGGCAAGCAAAAGAAAAAAAAGGCATCCAGATGATAAAGGAAGAAGTAAAAGTATCTTTATTTACAGACAACATGATATTATATATAGAAAACTCTAAGGAATCTATAAAAATATGCTATCAGAGCTAATAAGCCAGTAAAGTTGCAGGACACAACAACAATATATGAAATTTATGTAAAAATGTAGTGATAAACAACTATAATATGAAATTAAGAAAACAATTTCATTTGCAATAGCATCAAAAAGAATAAATTACTTAAAAAATTTAACCAAAGAAGTGCAAGACTTGTACACTGAAAACTAAAAAACGTTCTTGAAAGAAATTAAAGAATATTTAAATAGGTGGCAAAACAACTTGTGTTCAGGAACTGGAAGTCTTAATATTTTAAGATGGCAATATAGGCTGAGTATCTCTACTTTAAAAATCCAAAATCTGAAATGATCCAAAATCTGAAACTACTTGAGCATTACATTATGTCACAGGTGGAAAATTTCATACCTGTCTTTATGTGATGGTCATAGTCAAAATGCAGACACAGAACACACAGTTTATTCAGTGTCACCAAGAGAAAAGACCCCTCAGCCTCCTTCAGCTATGATAGATCCTTTCTGTACACACAAGATGGTAATGCCAAACAACCATAGATTGTCCACATGGGTGGCTGAGATAGTGACACCTTTGCTTTCTTATGGTTCAGTGTACACAAACTTTGTTTCATGCACAATCTTATTTTAAAATATTGTAGGAGAATACCTTCAGGATGTATGTAATGTTTATATGGAACATAAATTTCATGTTCAGACTTGGGTCCCATCTCTGAGATATCTCATTATGCATATGCAAATATTCCAAAATTCCAAAGAATCTGAAATCTGAAACACTTCTGGTCCCAAGCATTTCAGATAAGGGATACTCAACCTGTACTGTCCAAATGGATTACAAATTTAGTACAGTCCCTATCAAAATTCCAACTACTTTTTTTTTTGCAGAACTGGACAAGCTGATTCTAAAATTCATATGGAAATGTAAGGGACTGAGAATAGCCAAAACAAACTTTAAAAAGAAAAACAAAGTTGAGGTCTTACACATCCTGATTTCAAAACTTACTACAAAGTTATAGTAATTAGGACAGTGTGGTGCTGACATAAGGACGGACATATATAGACCAGTGGAATAAAATTCAGAGTCCAGAAATAAACCTACACATCTGTGGTCAACTGATTTCAACAAGGACACCAGGACAATTCAATAAAGAAGGAATACTCGTTTCTACACATGACACTAGGACACCTGGATATCCACATGCAAAAGAATGAATCTGAACCTTTACACCATACACAAAAACTAACTCAAAATGTATCAAACACCTAAATGTGAGAGCTAGAACTATAAAACACATAGGTGTAAAATTTTATAATCTTGATTAGGCAATAGTTGCTTAGATGTGACACCTAAAGCATTCATAATCAACAAATGAAATAATAGATAAATTGAGCTTCTCAAAATTAAACACATTTTTGAGTCAAAGGACACTATTAAAAAGTGAAAAGACAACACATAGAATGGGAGAAATTATCTGTATATTATATATCTGATAAGGGTCTAGTATCTAGAAAATATAAAGAACTTCTACAAATCAACAATAAAAAGACAACTTGATTAAAAATTGGGCAAAGGATATGAGTAGACACTCCTCTAAAGAAGATATACCAATGGCCAATAAGCACATATAAAGATGCTCAACTGCATTAATCATAAGGGAAAATGCAAATCAAAACCATGATGAGATACCATTACCATTTCACATCCACTAGAATGGCCACAATCAAAATGACAATGACAAGTGCTAGTGAAGATGTGGGGAAATTGAAACCCTTACACGTTGCTGGTGGGAATCTAGAATGCTGCAGCTTCTTCAGAAAATAGTCTGGGAGTATTTCCTCAAAACGTGAAATATAAGTTACCATATGACTCCAGCAATTCTACTCCTAGGTATATACTCAAAAGAACTAGAAGTGTATGTTCACACAAAAATGTATAGACAAATGTTCATAGCAGCATTATTTATAATAGCCAAAAAGTGGAAACAGCTCAAATGTTAATCCAATGATACATGGATTTTAAAAATGTGATATTACCACACAATGGAATGATTCAGCCATAATAAGGAAAGAAGTACTAATACATACTACAACATGGACAAACCTGGAAAGCATTATGCTAAGTTAAAGAAACCAGACACCAAAGGCCACATATTGTATAATTCCATTCATATGAAATGTCCAAAATAGACAAATCTACAGGGCCAAAAAGTAGATTAGTGGTCACTAGGGCATGAAATTGGGAGTACTGCTATCAAGTACAGAGTTCCTTTTTAGTGTGATGAAAATGCTCTAAGTTGAATAGTAGTAATGATTGCACAATCTTGTGAATATACACACTAAAAACCACCAGATTTTCCATTGTTAAGTGATGAATTTTATGTTATGGGAAATTTCATGACATGTAAATTATATTGAAACTCATACAATTCACAAAAAAATTACTAGGCTTGCAGTGAAACAAAAAAATATAACCCACAACCGTGGGGAAAATCATCAATAGAAATATATCCCAAAATGATACTGATGATTGAGTTATCAGACAAAGACATTAAAAGACTCATTATAATTATACTCCATATGTTCAAGAAGGTACAGAGGAGCATGACCTTCATGGAGAAAAAAGTGAAAGACTTATAAGAGAACCAAATTAAATTTCTAGAAGTGACAAATATACCATCTGAAATGAAAACACACAGATAGGTATACACTGATGAGCTTGGAGTAGCCAGGGTCTTTACATTGTATTGCTTCATTAAAGTTCCTGTACATATGACCAAAACACATCTGATTGTGGACCCAGAGACTCTGCTTGGGCCTAGTGCTCATTCCCCACTTGCACCTGGTAGACATTTCTTTCTAGGTAGGTCTGAGGGTGATATGAACCCAGTTGGGGACTTTTCCCTTTGGAAGTCTAAGGGTGTGTTGCCCATCTGTCCTCTTGGAAGAAGGTTCGATCCATGAGCTCCCAATAGATAATCATGTTGGTGTGGTTTTAGGGGATGCCCAAGCCATAGCTGGCTGGGAGCTGTGGATAGCCAGCTCTAAGCTGGCTTCTCAGAAGAATCAATAGCAACACCTATGAGGAGAGGGAGAGGGTATGAGAGCAGGCATGAGGCTGAGACAGTTATATAAGGGGACAATGAGGAATGCTCTTCTAAAACAACAAATCCATTCACAGCTATTGCCACACACACACACCCACACAGATAACAGGGCAGGCTCGACATTGTAGAAGAAAAGATAATTAAACTTGAAGACATAGTAATAAAAACTACACAAAATGAAACACAGAGAAAAGAGACTGAAAAAATTGAACAGAGCATCAGGGGCTAGTGGAACAATATTAAACAGTCTAATATATATATAATCAGAGCCTCATAAGGAGACAAGACAGAAAACAAATATTTCTGGAAATAATGGCCTGTAATTTTCCAAATTTGGTTTAAAAACTATAATATTACAAATCTAAGAATCTCAATGAATTTCAAGGAAAAGAAACATGAATAAAACCACAATATACATCATAACCAAATTACTTCAAACTAGTGAAAAAGAGAAATATCTTAGAATCAGTCAGGTAAGGAAAAAAAAGGACCATTACCTACAGAGAAGCAAAGATACAGTGATAAAAGAATCCTTGTCAGAAATCACGTAAGCAAGAAGACAATGGAGCAACATCTTTAAGTAACTGAAAGGAAAAAAAATGTCAACATAGAATTCTATACCCAGTTAAAATATCTTTCAAAAGTAAAGGCAAAATAACTACTTCGTTAAACAAACAGAAATAAAACAATTTGTTGCCACCTGCTCTGGGCTCAGGAAGTACTAAAGGAAGTTCTTTAGGCAAAAGGAACATGACATTAGATAGAAAGCATAAGCTAAGTATCTCCCAAAATGTCTTCTCCAAACCATAAGAAAAGGCAAAAAGAAAAAACTGGATTTTACACAAAACCATACCATCAGCATAGGTGGAAGACAAAGAATGCTTAAACTGCAAGATAATCATGAGTAAAAATGGAAAAATCTCCCAGTTCTAGCATGTGATCTCTCATGCTGCCATTCCACCCCTCATAGTTGCAAGGCTCTGTGGAAAGAAAGGGCACATGGAGGAAATATTAGGAAGTAGAGAAAAACACTAGAAAAGGTGCCTCAGGATTATCTGAATCACTGACAAAATATTAAATTATTCTAACTTTGAAAACACTGGAAAAGTGATCAGGCAAATAATAGCAGAGTACAAAAAAGGGAATTCCTCCTCCACCTCACCAGTAACAATAAGCACAGCCAGCACCCAGATCTTGGATTCTGATATGATTTGGCTCTCTGTCCCCACCCAAATCTCACCTTGACTTGTAGTTCCCATAATCCCCACCTATCATGGGAGGGAGCTTGTGGGAGGTAATTTAATTATGGAGGCAGTTACCATCATGCTGTTCTGGTGATAGTGAGTGAGTTCTCATGAGATCTGATGGTTTTATAAGGGGCTTTTCCCCCTTTTGCTTGGCACTTCTCCTTGCTGCCACCATGTGAAGAAAGACATGTTTGCTTCCCCTTCTGCCTTGATTGTAAGTTTCCTGAGGACTTCCCAGCCATGTGGAGCTGTGAGTCAATTAAACCTCTTTCCTTTATAAATTACCCAGTCTCAGGCAGTCCTTTGTAGCAACATGAGAATGGACTAATACAGATTCTTAACAACATTCTCTAATCGAAAACAAACAAACAAACAAAACAGGGCTCCTTGGAGAAGAGACTGATTCTAGGACTGGGCCAGGGAAAATGCAAGATAACCCTGGAACATCTTATGATGCCAGAAAAGGAGGAAGTGCTTGAAAAAGGATGAGAGCATGTCAAAAAGCACATGCCAACCAGAAGGAGCTCCCAGTAGCTGGAGTGGGGACAGTATGAGCAACAGACAAATAATGATAGTATCCATATTGTATTATAACCCTTAGAATAAAAAAAAATCCATGAGTCCATACTGGTATACACAGAAATGGCATACAGAATAAATCCTTCTAATAAATGTAGAATAAATAATTCCATCTAATAAATGAGAGAAATGCTAATTCACAATTAGGGAAACCACAGTAATAATTGTTAAAGACAATATCCAGTGACATATATTAAAATTAGTAAATGTAAGTTTGAAGATAAACAGGATATTAGCATACCCTCAAAGTGTCTCCCCAAATATATTTATCAATTACAAAGAAGGGAAATAGTAACTACTTTATAGTGAGAAACTCAGAAGAAATCACCTTAACCAAGTGATTAAGGTTAACATCACCAGTTATGAGACATTTCAGTGTTGTGTTCACTGATTCATTGATACGATGCACTGAGAAATACACAACATCAGCCCTGTGGTATTCCTACCAAAAAAGCATCATCTCAATCAAGTCATGAGAAGACATCAGGCAAACTCAAATTGAGAGGCATTCTAAAAGGCAATTGACTAGTATTCATCAAAATACTGAGGTCATGGAAGACAAAGAATGAAAAACTCCACAGATTAAGGAAGACTAAAGAAACACAACTCAATGCTGTAGGATTCTGAAGCAGAAAAAAGAACATTAGTGGGGAAACTGGTGACATTTGAATAAGATCTGTAGTTTGGTTAATAGTACTGCATCAATATTTCCTGTTTTTGATGACTGTACTATGATTATGTCAGCTAACAATAGGAAAATCTGAATAAAGAGTGTAGTGAATTCTCTAGTTTAAAACATATCATTTACTTTACTTTTTATCTCTTTTTTTTTTTTTTTTTTTGAGGCAGGGCCTCTGTCATTCAGGCTAGAGTGCAGTGGCACCATGCCCTCAACCTGCTGGTCTTAAGTGATCCTCCCACCTCAGCCTCCCAAGTAAATGGGACCACAGGCATGCAACACCATGCCTGGTTAATTTTTGTGCTTTTTGTAGAGATGGAGTTGTACCCATGTTGCTCAGGCTGTTCTCGAACTCCTGGGCTCAAGTGGTCTGCCTGCTTCAGCCTCCCAAAGTGCTGGGATTATAGGTGTGAGCAACCACACCTGGCCTGGTTTACTATTTAAAGCAAAAATAAGGACAGTGTATTTCGAGGCTAATATTTGTAGAAGTAAAATGTTAAAACCATTTTAACACAAAGGATGGGAGTGGGGGAATGAAAAAATATTTGTATACAATTCTTATAATACATGGGAAGTGGTATATTATTTGAAGGTAGAGCATAATTAGTGAAGAGATACATATTTTGAGCCTGGGTCAACCATTAAAAAATGAAAAAGAAAAGCAGTGTAACTAGTAAACCAATGGTGGAGATAAAATGGAACCATTAATATAAAAATACTCATCATGGACACAGGGAGGGGAGCACTATACGCTGGGGTATGTTGAGGGAAAA
>PVKP010042181.1:0-18245 GCA_004027715.1 Plecturocebus donacophilus
AAAGATGAAGGGAGGGAGAGGAAGAAGGAAGATTGATTAAAGGCAAGGTGAAGAAAAGATTTTATTAAACCTTTTAGAAGAAAATATGTCATCGTTTTACTTACGGATTTGAGGTTGGCAAGGATGTTTCAGATTCAGAAAGCAGCTACGTCACCTCCAGTGCCCTCTTTGCCACCTGAACTCAGCCTAAGTTTTGTGGCATCAGTCTCACCACTTTAGTCAGGGTGGGTGGGAGTTCCTGTGCCCCCGCCTCCGCAAAGCTGCTGACCTCCTCCCAGGAGGATTCCCTCCAAGGGCGATAACGTTTCCCACGCCAGAAGCCTTCCCAGGGCCAACACTGAGGCGTGGGCTTTACTCCCTGCACCTGCGCTTCACCGAGGCCCTGCCCCATGCTCTTGGGACCCCGGGCACTGACCCGGTGCGGAGCTGCCTCTGTTTAGGGTGACTAAGAGGTAATATGCTATGATCAGACTCTGTCCTCACAACAGGGGGACAATTTGTCCCTCAGGGGCAGAATCCCTGGGGTAGGGCGGCCTGGATGGGAGCTCTGATCCACAGGCTCGGGGACTCTGCAGGACCGCCCAGGGTGACACACATGCTTGTGGCTCCACGGCTCCTAGCGGCTGCCACTCTCCCTGTGACAAGCTAGGATGGCTTCTGACGGAGCTCACAACTCAGGGCGTCGCCCTTCCTGCTGCCAGGGTGACGGAGGGCGCGTCTGTTCTGCATGGATGTCGTGTTGATGGCTCCTGCCAGGTGCAGGGAGCCCCCATCCTGAGAGGGAGCCAAGTGCTCCCCCAGATTTCTGGTCTGTCCCAGGCCTTGTCTTCCCACCTCACTTAGCGGCAGAGCACACCTGCAGCACCATCGGGCACAGCTGACATTCCTGTACCACCACGCACACAGGTGGAGGTCCTAACAGCATCCCGGATTTTAGTGTTATCTCTGAGCGGAATGATGGTGCTGGCAGGCTTTCTACGGTCTAAGAAAATGAGAGTCCAGCCAGAGAAAATTAGGTTATCATAATGCAAACGACGTTAACTAGGGGGATCACATCACACATTTTTGGCCCAGACTGAGTCGGTTATTTTAACTAACATTGTTTGTTATTAAAAAACTCTAATTTTTCATGTCTTCCTTTAACAAAATAGAATATGCTTTCTGAAGTGATTTAGTTTTGACTATTTTAGCTCATTTATCATGCCTAATAAGCTTTTTAAAAATATACTTTATAGCTTATAAAATTATGAACATTTCTTTTGACTAATACATTAGAGCTTACACAGTACTTTTACGTACATTTCCTTCTTGGTTCTCTTGGAGAGCTCCTGTTCTATGGTTTACAGGAAAAAAGCCTGGAAGGGTTGAGTCAGATGCTCATCTCATCCAAGGACATAGCATAAAAACAAATTATTTATAATCCCATGTTGAGAAAGGTGGTTAGATAAGTGTCTACACAGCTTCAGCGCAACAGCGTTTGCCATGGGCTATTTCCATCTGAACAGTTCCACTGATCAGATGGACATATTTCCGTGTTTTAAGCTGAATGTAAACATAATAATATCCTCATTAAATTGAAGATAGTTCATATCTAAGGTAAAACTAAATAAAGAAGGCAGATCTCGCCACTATTTACAGATCTCCCATGTTTTAAAATACAGGATGAACTTACCTTGAAATGGGGAAGTGATTTCATAAGGAAAAGTCTTGGAAAGGTGCAGGCATATTAGATGACATTAGGGAGGAAAAGAGGGAAATAAAAAACAATAAGAAAAAAAGACAAATTCAATAAGAATCCATGAAAATAAGTTCCACTGCAGAGGCCTCTGAGGATATGAAATTTTATCCTCCAACTGCCGGAGTCATTTAAAACCGGATGGATCAGGGCCTCAGATAACGTTCTCCCAGGAGAAGCTCAGTGCCCAGGGCTTGCCCTGGTGGTCTGGTCACAGTCGTCCACCTAATTCTGGGAATGTGGCAAGAACAGAACCGAGCAAAGTCCACTTGGAAACAACATGAAAAAAAAATGCATTTCAATTAGAACAGAGCCTCCCTTATTTGTCTGCAAGACTCTCCAGAGAAGGGAAACTATCTCCTTCTGGGGCCCGCACTGTCCTTACTCATGGGAGGACAATTTGCCCAGGCAAGAAGGACTTGCTTGTTCCAAATCTCAGTTAGGGCTGGTAGTGCGGTGCTGCGTCCAAGTCACTATCCCAGTCATCAGAATGAGAAGAAAATCATCTGTCATTCTCAAGAAACAAAATCTAGGAGACAAAATGCAGTATTTGGAGGATTAAAATTGGAGGGTTTCTGTGGAAACGTCAGAGGAGTTCGAACCAGAGCGGCTCCATCTTGAGTGAGGACTAGGAAAGTGAGGCTGGCACTTGCTGGGCTGCATTCCCAGAGAGATGGGTATTCCCACCCTCTAGGGTGTATGGTCAAGGGGATAAATTGATAAATGTTTAGTAAACAGATCCAGACTTAGGCGTGTCCTGATAATCCCAATATCTTTAGAAAAGAAGCATTCCTAATTTTGCTTTAAAGAGAATAATCTTGATTCTTGCAAAATGTAGTAATTAAGAAAATTAATCCTTAATCACAAACCCTTGTAGCAGAGGACATCTCCGCCTGATCTTTCTTAATCCTGTATATAAACAAGTATTGTACCTAGGGTGGACCCATTCCTTAACACTCTATACGTCTATGGAGTAGCCGTACTTTTGCCATTTTACTTTCTTAATAAACTTACTTTTGCTTTGCACTGTGGACTTCTTCTGAATTCTTTCTTGTGTGAGATTCAGGAACCTTCTTTTGGGGTCTGAATTAGGACCCCTTTCTGGTAACAGAAATACATTTTGCACTAGAATAGAACTTTGATAACATTGAATGAACTATTGGAGAGCAAAACATCATCAGAATCTAAAATGGTCAAGTTAATATTGATGCAATTGCCCCAATGACATATGATCAGATCCTAGTCTTCTGCGAAATTTGACATGAGATTTTATTTCTAGAAAGATTGATTCACATGGTGCTTACATTTTTGCAATGTCTGATATATAGTTCCTACTTTGAATTTCTTATTTATTAACTGGAATAAAATTAGTCCTGTTCATGAAAAAAGCCAAACTCTGTAAAATATTTGAAGAGGTTTATTCTGAGCCTTATTAGAGGAACATGACCTGGGACACAGCTTCAGGAGGCCCAAAGAACAAGAACATGTGCCCCAGGTGGTTGGGTTATATATTGGTTTTACACATTTTAGTGGACTGGCTTACAGGCAAAGACGTAGATCAATACACATAAGACACACATTGGCTCAAATTTTCAGTATGTCCAGGAAGGCAGGACTTCTCAAAGCAGGGAGCTTCCAGGTCCTACGTAGATTCAAAGGTTTTCTGATGGCCAGTTGGTTGAAAGAGTTAAGCCCTGCCTGAAGAATTAAAGTCAGTGTAAAGAAATTCCTTTTTTTTTTTTTCGAGACAGAGTCTCACTGTCGCCAGGCTGGAGTGCAGTGGCATGATCTCAGCTCACTGCAATCTCTGCCTCCAGGGCTCAGATGATTCTTCTGCCTCAGCCTCCACGCCCAGCTAATTTTTTTTTTTTTGTATTTTAGTAAAGACGGGCTTTCACCATGTTGGCCAGGATGGTCTCAATCTCTTGACCTCGTGATCCACCCGCCTTGGCCTCCCAAAGTGCTGGGATTACAGGCATGAGCCATCGTGCCTGGCAAGAAATTCTTAAGATAAGGCTGTTGGGGGTTGGAAGCCCAGGCTCTTGTCATGTAGATGAAGCCTCCAGGTAACAGGCTTCAGAGAGAATAGAAGGTAATTTGTCTCTTATTTTGGACCTTAAAAGGCGTCAGACTCTCCGGAAAAGACCTAGTGAGGGAAGTATTCCTTTTACACTTGTACTTTTACTTGCACTTTTTACAGAGTGCAAATTTCCCCCACAAGAGGTGGCTTTGCAGGACCATTCCAAAATTGTCAAATAAATATATTTTGAGGTAAAATACTTGGATGTGCTTCAGAGCCTGCGATGTGTCATGTGATACTACAGCAGAGTCAGGTTGGGATTTGGCGTCTTGTTGCTACAAAGAGCTGGCTTTGTCAGTCTTGAGATCTCTGTTTCAGTGTGAACGCTGGTCAGTTGTGCCCGAATTCCAGAGGGTAAGGGTGTAGTGAGGCGTGTCTGCCTCTCCCTTCCTGTCATAGCCTGATCTAGTTTTCACTTTGCAATTCTCTCAGCCAAGACCAGGGGGCCGTGCAGTCTGCTGGAGGACTCAGAATTTTATTTTTGGTTTAGAGCCTGTACCTCATGAAGTTGTTGATATGTACTTTTAAATGGACTAGAGCAGAAAAAAAAAACTTGGAATTACATCCGACACATAACAAGCACTCAATAAATGTCTGCTTTTGTTGCCATTAGCCAAATTTTCAGTGCTATCTTTGTGATAAAAGGACTTATATCTCTTCTTGTAGCATAAATGCAGGCAGATTTGGCACTTAAGAACTAATGATGGGTAATCAACAATAAGTAATGGATACTGAAAAAAACATTAGATTTTGTTTCTGGTCAACTTTCCATACTATTTTTTTGCGGAAGCAAACAAATATGTTCTGGATTCTGTCACATGGTATAAAACACAGTGCTCCTCGGAGCACAATAGGGCTTTATGTGCAAATACAATGAAGTTAGTAACCCTGAAACTTTGGCAATGGCTAATCAATATTTTACTTGCGTCAGGATCCAAGGCTCCCCCCTTTTTTTTTGAGACTAAGTATAGATATTCACAGTAGCTCTTAAGAACACATCTGGTTCATGTGCCTTGCAATTATTATTGAATAGATAAATAAGTATATCGATTATCTTATTTGAGTATCAAGAAATCTTTGATGTAACTGTATCATCAGCACTCGTGTTTACGAGTAACTTGGGCTCAAAATGAAAGAAAATTTGCCAGTTTTGATGCAAGAAATGTATTGCCAAATTTGGACTGATCTCCAGATCTCTGGACTCCTAATTCTGGTCAACTATTCATCCTTTCAATCACCTGAAAAAAGAAATTTTGTGTCTGCTTTCTTATGGATAAGTGCGAATTAAACATTCATCCTGGACACTAAGCCATTTTTGAAGCCTTGAAAATGGCAATCATGTGGCTAGTCATTGTTATTATCAAAGTTTTATTGCATCCTATTTGCATATTCCAAGCAGTCTCCTAAGCCCTTTATGAATATTGACTTATTAATTCCTCATCACAGTGCCATAGAGAATTCCTGTTATTATCCATATTATAGATGAGGAAACTGAAGCACGGCGGGGGAGGGGGGGTAAGCAGCTTCCCAAACCCATTCAGCCAGAATGTAGAGAGGCTTAGGTTCACATCAGTACCTCTGGGTTCCAATTTCATATTTTCTATCATGTACTATGACAACCTGATTCTCAAACAGACAGACCTTGTAGAAAATGAAAATCCTAGAGTTCGAATTACCTAGATGAAAACAAATCTTTGTTTGAACCATGGTCATTTAAACTATCCAATAACCAATGCATATTACAATCTAAAATGGCCTTACCGGTAGTCCTACCAAATCACCTTTTTGAACATGGTGGCAATTTGTATTTTAAAAATCAACATAGGCCTGGCCTGTCTTGGCTATTAACTATGACTTAAAGGAAATTTCCTCTTCCTCCTGGACATCAGCAAGTTCATTTCTAAATCATGTGGAATATAGAATATAATTCATAAGCGGTCAGAGAGATGAAATGGCTGCTGTATAAGCATCTCCAGTATATGACTGCTATTCTCAGCATTCACTCAGTGCATTTTCTTCACTTATCACGGAGCTATGTCTGTAAGGTCTCAAGTCATCACAGGGCTATTTTTAAACACCCCATCACTTTCGAATTGTTTCCCTATCAGTAATTTGTGAGTGCTCCTTTAACTTTTAATCTTCTTTGACATTTCTTGACCCTGCCTTTGTTTGTGTTTTCTCACCATAAATCATCTCTGTCTAGGAGAAGCCACTCATCAGTCAAGGTCTCATCGCATCTTCGCTCCCCCAGGCTCCTCCTATTTGGTAGGATTAGAGCTAGGATCGCCTGAGACCATGTAGATAGTTCAATAAACTGCTTAAGAAAACAACCCTGCCCTTCTTTTACGAGCCGATCTCTGGCCCTCCTTTCTGGCAGTTGCTATCCCAATCAATACTGGTATCTGAGTAATTAAAGGCTTCCAGGTTGAGAGTTCTTGCCTTCTTGCAGGCTCTCCTTATCTGCAGAAACACTGCCTTACACATTTGCCTCCACTGTCCTTGACTTTTCTAGCCGCAATCCACAATTATGTTGCCATTTTTTATTCCAAATTGCCTGCTGTGTCAGGTGAGCTATTTAAAAGATCTTTGCTCATACAATCCTTACGGTGGCCCACCTTGATAATATTTGACAGAGCCATTGGTTTGTACCGGTTATCTTAGTGCCAAACTAAATTCCCTTCCCCTCCTTGTGGGTCTTTCCTAGATAAGTACATCCATTGTCATTGGATTATGCTCACCCTTCGTTAGCTCCCTGACAAAGTGACTCCAGAAAACACCTTTTACAGTCTCAGATGCTCCCTAACTCCGCCTTTCCGATGATCAACATTTGCACAATAAATGAAAAATTCAGTTAAGCCCAGCTATGACTTCAAGGATGTGAATATGTGAAGTTACATAGATCCCCTAATGTTGTACAACATTTTAAGAATCTGAGAAATACTTCAGATGTTTTTCCTCAGACATCTCCACTCATTGAGGCTGGAAGGTTTTCTATAAATTGTGCAAGATGGCAGTCACATTTCACTGAATTTACAGCCCAGATGTCCTTTTTACAAAACTGAGAGTCCACAGGCAGAACATGTGAGGGAGAGAAGACATTAAGGAAAAAATGATAGAAAGGAATAAAAACAAGAGCTGAGTAGAAAGAAAGAGGTTTTAGTCAAGAATGTGGTGTTAGTCAAGGCAAGCCTGTGAGATGGCTCCTAACAGCCTTGCCAACAAATATAAACAACCCCACTTAATATAAACAACCATCACAATCACCACCAGCAGCAGCCATCACCACTATCACCCACAACTAGCAGCAGCCATCACCACTACCACCAGCAACAGCCACCATGACTAACACCAGCAACAGCTATCACCACTTCCAGTAGAAACAGCCATCACCACCCACCACCAGCAACAGCCATCACCACCCAACATCAACAGCCATCACCACCCACCACCAGCAAGAGCCATCACCACTACCATCAGCGACAGCCATCACCACCATTCACTAGCAACAGCCATCATCACAACCACCCACCACTAGCAAATACATTAACCACTAACACCAGCAGCAGCCATCACCACTCATGAGCAGCAACAGCCATCACCACTACCACCAGCGACAGCCATCGCCACCAACCACTAGCAACAGCCATCATCCCTACCACTTATCCCAAGCAACAGACATCAACCACTAACACCCAACAGCCATAGCCATCAACACCCAGCAGCAACAGCCATCACCTACCAGCAGCAGCCATCTCCACTAACCAGCCCCTCAAATGTAGGAGCTCATGGAAGATGGTGCTGGTCAGGGAAGAGCCATGGGGCAACAGAAAGACAAGTCAGGTAGTTAAAAGAAGTTCCAAATTTTAACCGCCAGAGGTCAATCCTTTGCTTACAAAAAAAAATAAAAACCAAAGTGGGAAGTTCATGCCACCAGGAAAGACAGGGAGTCTGCAGATATATCTCTTGAAGACAAAGTCATTTCAGGAACAACGTAAGGAAAAGTCTATAACTGTGGTCGAAAATAACATGTTAAAAGCAGAATCTGTCTGTTTTTGCTATGATAGGTTGCTCACATTCACAAAGACACAATTGTTCAACAGACCATGCGACTTTCACAAAGTCACGCAACAGCTAAAGTCAGTGCATACACTCAGGCAGCCCAGAGCCAAAAGTGAAAGGCTTTCACCACACCAACTTTCATGGCTTTAATTTCCAGCCCAAATGACCTGTAATCAACAAAGAGTTAAAACATTCCACTTCGGTGAATCTTTGTAAATTTTCCACTTCCAGCTTTAATACTCTACAAACTGCCCAGGTAATTGTACATAATACTAAGGGGGAACAAAAGAAAAAAAATCGATAAAAGATTATATGATTGTATTTCTTATCTTCCAGTGCTGAAGCTATCCATAGAAAATCTAGTTATCAGAAGGCACCCAACCTTGACAAGGTGAGCCTGGATTTGCCGTGGAGTAGCTTGTGATTTCTGAAGTGTTATTATGACGATTGTCATTATGAAGTTGTAGCTGTACCTTTTAATTTGGTTGTCAAGGGAGACAGGGAGCAATAATTAAGGCTAAAAGATGGAGAGTGGAAGCCTTATTAAAGGATATATTGAAGACGGGAATTTGATCTGAGAATTAGATTCTGATGAGCGCTGCTAATGCAGCCTGGGCGCTCCTGAGTGACGGAGACACTGCACAGGCAATTACAGCAACAGACGTCTCCCTAATCTTTACAAGCCCAAACCCACAGCCACATCCATTTAAATTAATTTTTATGAAGCCTGAAAATTTATAGCTTCACCAAATTGGAGATTTGTTTGTTTATTGTCCATAGGAAATATTTTTAGGGAAGCAACTAATGCTGGAAGCCATCAGGTCTGTCTCGCTTGTCTTTTTAACTTGTGGAATTAATGCTATGAGATGAATCTGAAGGCTGCTGACTTTATGAAGCTGAAGGGTCCTTGGCAGACAAACATTATTATGATCATCACTGGAAGGTCACAGCAAAGCATGTAAAAGTCACAGCTGATTCAGGAGCTCCCTACATTGAGCAAAGGATTTGGGGAAAAAACTAAATCACAGGCTTGTGCTGTTTGGTGTTATAAGTGAGAAATCAGTCTTCTTTGCCTTGCTGAAACTGAAATTTTCAGGAACGGATTTTAAACAACTCTGGATATAGTTATTTCAAGATGTCTGTTCCGTAGAGATAGCAATAGTTCATTACCATGCACACCGAAAACCTATTTTAAGGAGTACTTTGCTGCACAAAGATTAATTTACCACATCATATTTTTTTCCTCCCAGTAGCACTAATGTAAATAATGGTTGTACCTTAAATTGGCATTATATTTTGATAGCCTAGTTTTTAATATACAAAGAACTGTTCAGTGGAACTGTTCAGAAACATGGAAAGAGAGACAGAAAATAGGAATCATTGGGAACAGCTCTCCATTTAAATCTCATTTATTGTTCTGAGAGAGTGGTGGCTGAAGATGTTTTACTGTAATAATAATGACTAAACCGTGATTGTTTTGCAAGGAAGCTTCAAAAAATATCAGAAGTTTTTGTTGGTGATTTGGCTATGGAAAAATCTGAAAACTCACCATGATTAAAAGTATTCTGTTAATTCCCATCTGTTAAGACATTGTTATTTCCTGTTAAATTTACGTAGTAGAGCATATATAAAGTTGAGCGACACTCTGTTTTATTACCTAGTGATAACTGTATAAGCTTGTCTAGTAATAAAAGAGTATTAATATCACCATCCTACAAAATAAAAGTCAATAGATAGTACCTATAGATAATGGTAGAAGAAATAACATGTGGTCTTAATAATGAATGTGGAAAATACTAAAAAGACTAACATTTATATATATTGGAGAGGAACTGGGGAAAACGTGGAGAAGCTGAGTCCTCAGTACACAGGGATATTATTTATAATGGCTCATATCAAGCAGCGTAAAACTATGACTTAGGAATACAGTGATTTAATACCGTAGAGAGAGAAATTGTCATTTGTTATTTTTAATGATGTGCCTATATTTCTGTGATAAAACATTTAAAACTATATTTTAATTTATATATGTACATTATGTACAGCAGTGTGTGCCATGATAAGCTGCTACTTATTATGTCAAATGATTCAACTTACGTTTTTTTTGCAAAGCTAGATATTCTGCAAGGAAACACTGCTAACACATCGTCTTACTTTTTGTCAATTTTAGTGTGATGATGAGTAACTCATGAGTCAGTATCCCCACACCTCCTGCAGATAAAACTTGAGTGGTAAGACCTAAGGTATCAGTGTGCTGAGTTCCCAATTAGCGTAGGCATTTAGGAATGTGAACAGGCCGCATGGTCTGGGGGCCCTGCTGTGATGAAGTGTGCGTGTGATGCCGTGTTGCAGAAAGGCGCCTTCTCTACTGGCTGCACGATCGTTCGGGGTCGATGGCCCTGGGTTGCATCTTTCCTTTTCCTGTGGGTGCAGACAAATACAGAGTAAGGGCAGAGACACTGAGAGATGACAACGGGGTCCAACCACAGTCTCTGTTCTGGAGGCAGGGACGCATCCTGACTTGTCCCCTTGTGTGCAGCCCTGAGGCTCCCGTCATAGTGGCCACCCATGCCTGGCACGCTCATGACTGAGCACCTGGCTCTTTTTCAAGACGAGCGGTCCTCCAGGATAGCAGCAGACACCAGATGGTTACAACTTGCTGACACCTGGGACAGCCTGGGAAAGAGAGCAAAAATCTCTTATTTCTGATGAAACCCCCTTCCCAATCTCCAGTCAGCACCAAAAGCCCAAGAAGCTTAGCTACAAACTTCTGCCTTGGGTGGGTAGGGGCCTCTCCGGGGTCCTGCATGTGCAGCTAGGCTTAAGGTTTAGTGCACTGTGGCCAAAGCTTATGGAGGAATAAGTCACTACTTTTTCCTCATAATAGTAAAAAACACACCTCTAAGTGGAGACTTTATACACTAAGGACACATGTGCGTGTTGGAGCTGGGAGACACATGCACCCAGCACAGGTCTACCATCACATATTGGACCTCACCAGTATCTTATGAAGATAGAGGCGCAGGTGCCATGAAGGGAATTCCCCTCAAGGCCTTGGGGGCTGCTTCTGCCTCTCAGCGTGGGCTTTCACTTTACATTTCTGTGCCTCTTCTTATCTTGGACTCGCTCTCAAATTCTTTTGTGTAGCAAAGTCAAAAATCAGAGCCAGCCCACCCACCCGCCACACTCCCAGGGCTGCCCTCTGCCTCTGGAACATTCACCTGAAAGCCATGAGGAGGGAATGAGTGTCCTCAGTCTGAGTCCTGATTGAGCTGGTGACCTTCTATAAAGCCAGAGGCTGTGCATTTACTCAAAAATATTCCATGCATGTTGGACTGCCCTTGCAGTAGCAGTGTATCAAATCAATTGAAGGGAGAGCCGGGCTTTGTAAAATGTGATGGAAAGAATTCGATGTTGGGAAGGTATTAGTTTATGATACGAAGTCTTCTATCCTATTACCTCCCACAAGCCCCTGCCCCCTGTGCATTTACAGAGGTAGTGAGCACTCACTGAGAACCCAGAGACAAGTGTGTTATCTGAACTGTGCCAATTACCAGCCTGAGATCTTGGCACAATTACTCAAGGGCGTGCGTGTTTCTTCCTCAGGTGTATATGGTCACTGCTACCTTCTCTGCATCGTACTTCTTTCTGTTTCTGTTCGACCAGTACCTGTGGTGTGCCTGGCAATAAGGAAATGGTCATCATTCCCTAGCTCCATAAAACTTAAAATCAGAGGAAGACAATAAAGATGCCAAGCAAGCCCTACACAAATGAGAAGACAGATCATCTTCCTGGTTGAAAATACTTAACATTATAGAGGCATTTTAATTCACCTTTCTTGAAAATCTAGAATACAAAAATTCAGCTACAGTATTTGTAATGGAACTTAATAAGCAAACTCTAGTATTAGAAAGAATATGTACAAAATTTGTATAGGAAATGTTGAAAAAGAACAATAAAAGGGATTTGAAATCCAAATATGAAAACATCCTATTAAAATACACTAATTAAAGTAGTCAAAAAATAAAAATAAAGAGTAAAACAACGAAGAAAGGAAGGATTCTGTAAGCCTGGTGTTAGGGCAATTATATTTGTCAAAGTTTTAAAATAAAAATAGCACATGCCAACACAATATTCAGATAAAAATATATACATGGAACAAAAAGTTAGAGAAGATAAACACAGACTGTCGGCTTTTTGAAAAGGAATTCCTGTTGTTTACAGAGATTACACAATTGCAAATTAATGCAGGTGAGAGTCATAATTTAATACTCAAGTTAGACTTAAAAATGTATACTCCAATAACAAGTATAGAAAATTATTGAAAATGACTGACTTAACCCCTTCCCAAGCATAAATTCCAATGCTCTGAGGTCTTTCATGAAACTGATTATGATATTTAAGTTTCATGAAACTGCTTATGATACTTAAGATATTTAAGTTTTTTCTTAAGCATAAAAATGAGACAGATATGCCTGTGTGTGTGTGCACATATGATACATGTATATATGGTATATGCAGTTATACATACATAGTTTTTATTAGAGATACTGCATAACTGATACTAACACAGTAAAAGGTAGGATATTATGTTTGCTGAAGAAAACTAGACATCTATGAAATGAAGACAAATGTTTAACTAAATTATTAGAAATTCAATCTTGCAGTATATTAAAATGATACCTGAATATGAAATATGAAGATGGCTTCACACTAGAATCTTATAAATAATATTAGTAGTAAGTTAAGTAGAAACATACGTACATATCTCAATAGATTTATAAAACATTTGAAAAAGTATACAATTTTAAGTGTGTATCTGATATAGTAATTACTAAACTAAAACCATAAGAATAATTAATTTTATACCATTTAATTATATTCATTGCTTTTTTGAAATTTTTAATAATCTGATTTTATCTACCTATATATGGTCAAAACTTTATTGAAGAAACCAAAGTATGATTAAAAAAAAGTCACCATGAAGTGGATTTGTTCATCAGAATTTTTTCAGGGCTTTTCTTTCTGAGGACATGGTGTCGCCACGCATTAAAAGACTTTCTAATCCTCAAGATTATTAACTTAAAATGTTATGTGCACACACACATGAGACTTTTCCTTTCTTGCAGGAGCTGATTGCTTACATGAAATATTAAGTTCTATATGAGCTCACAGATAATAAGATAGTAAAATGTTTGCTTGGAACAAGGGTGACAGTTGTTAGAGAGGACACTTTACCTGCAGTTATATTTCACACCCATTATAAATCAGAGCTGCTTTTCTAAAATCATCTTCTGTGAAGTATTCTCATAAGTCACCAAGAAGCATAATAAAAAGATTTTTAACTTAGGAGAAGGAACATGACCTAATTGTTTAAAAGAACACTGACAGAAAATGCAATATCATCTTTTTCACTGGACAATAAGTATAAAACAAAGGAATCCTATTTTAAATAAATGCCAGTGGCTTCTAAAGCATGGATCTTTAGTCTGTGATTGCCAGATGCCTAAGGAGCCTCCTGGCCGTATGTGTGCATATGTTTAACATCTGTTTCCGTGCATTGCCATTTTACAGATATTTTGCCAGTTGTCTCATTATTGTAGGTGCACTTTGGAAACAGGATACAAGAAAGAATGCTTGCCTACCACCCAAATGTTTCAGAAGCTGAGAAGGGTGCTGACTGTCAGGCAGAGGAGAGAAGGGATAGATGTCCATCAGCAGCTGAAGTTGCCCATTCACTGGTCCTACATTTCAAAGCCTCCAGTATCCTCCCGCACAGCTGGACACTGTGCAGGAGCCCTGGGCTGGGGCGCACTTGCCCGTGGGGTTGGATGGATACCCTTGGTGACCCTCCATTATGGACTTCCCTGTTACTGCTTCCCCATGTGATGAAGCTGAATTCTTTCTTCTAGATCACTCTCTGCTCACCCTGTTATTTCCATGCACATTGAAAAAAAAAAAAAAAACCCTTAGGAAAATCATCAGTTTGTAACATTTGTTCATCATTTTTCTTATTTCAACACTGGAACAAGACATGCTGGCATTGACACTGTTGCCTTATAAATACCACAGAATGATTTTGTTTGAGCAAGACTACGTTTTCCCAGTGGCTTCTAAAGGTTTTCCCAGCCTACAAATGAAGTCAACTGACACTGATATTGATTACATATAAAACACTATTTGTCATTACATCTATTCTAATTGAATGTATAACAGACAAGTATGGTTTACAACTTACGTATTCTGTGTTACATATAAAATTTTAACATCGATTTCCCTTTTATTCAAACATTTTTATTTGCATAACTCAAATGTATAGGATACATTTATATTCAACGTGCAAGCATTAGCCACAATTAGCTTTCCTCAACTTCTTGTCTCTCTCCTGTGATAATGCCAATATATCTCTTATTGCATCGAAATATATTCAGTTTTTCAAAAAATGGGTATATATCATAATGAAGCTCTGTGTAATTCTAAGAGTAATTCTAATTGAGCCCAGGCCAACCTCAGACTCACAAAATTATTTTGCTCTAGAATTTGCAATACATGAATAAGACAAAGTTGAAATAAATGAAGTATTATAAGTCTTTTTGGTAATTAATGCAATATTTCAGAAGAGACTATACATACTAATGTGATCAATACAGAAAGAGAAGAGATATTCTAAATTTGAATCCAGGACAATCCAATATTTAGAACAAATTTTGGATTTATTCCAAGTGATAGAAATTTGTTGGCTGATCTAATATAGTTAAAAACAAAACAAAGAAGAACAAAAACCTTTCCAGCTGTGAGGAGTTAATACTGAAGTTAAGAGAATATCAACCATGAGACCCCGTGGGTGAAAATGTTCTTTAAGAAAAGCAGACCTAAATTACAATGGTTCAGTTACCGTTAAGAGACTGACTTCACACTACGAGCATAGGACAGACTACACAGACGCACATTTTATGAGCAAGGAAGATTATGTGAACCATAATGAAGTGAGGAGAAATTCACAGGAGTGTATTATGCCCATATCTAGTATGTGTGTAAGTAAAAGTTCAAAGTGTCCAAATCATGGAGATCAGCCCTTCCATCTTTACAGAACGGAGACTTTTCTAGCTAGGACACAAAGCATCCTGCGAAATTACGAGCCCATGAAACACACAGGATCTCTGAAGCTTAACGGTGCATTTTCATGTTCAGAGTAATGATTTTCATTAGGCTACCTCTTATTCCTTCCCACCTGGGAAAATGTTTCTCACCACAAGAAACTGTAAACCTGTTTGAAAATTCTGATTAAGTCACCTTACAGAAATAGAATTTTCATTCACTGGAACATTTCTAAATGTATCCTGATGTAAGTTTTAGATAGCAGGAAGTTGTAAACATGAGCTTTGTAGGCAAGATAAATGGATCAAACTCAGGCCCTTTTCATCAACTATTTAGATGACTGTGGGCAATTAATTCAATGTTATGCTCAGTATGGTATAAGCAACACACATAGCATGTCTCAATGAAGAATACAAGGCCTGTGTTTCCTAGAATACAATAAGATTAAAATGTGATTTATATATCTATGTGAAAGCTAAAAATGTTGTACATAAAATACAGTAATTTTCCAGGTTACTCATTTTCAAAATCAAAAAGTTATTTCTAAATATACAGAAGATAATGAATAGAATGATTCTATATAATTCAGTCATTTAATAGTTAAATTTTGTGAATGTGTATTTGTTTAATTTTGGATTGTCTTAACTAGATTCTATTACTCTCTTAAGACAGTTTTCACCTGCTGAAATCATTAAACGCTGTGTTTATGATCTCATTGACACCTTAAAGAACAACTTCATTCACTTTGACAACATATATAAACTAGTTTCTGTCACTGATGCTGTATCTTTTTTAAAATTAAATTGTATTGTGAATATTTAAGGTATACAAAATGATGTTATGGGATACATATATATATAGATAATAAAACGGTTACTATAATGAAGCAAATTAACATTTGCGATCTCACAGTTACCTATTTTATTTTCTGTATTTTTTTATGGCAATACCAGCTAAAATCTACTTATTCAGCATGAATTCCATATAGTACAATTGTATGACCTGTGGTCCTCTCATGACACATAGCCCTCCAGGCCAGCTGGTATCCTCTGTCCTGGTCTCCCCATGCTGTTCCCATGCTGTATTTTAAGTATTCCTGCTTTCTTTATTACATTATCAATGCACAATACCTGTGGTTTTTTTAGATTTAAGATTACATGATTACAAAACTCCTGTCACGATTTCTAAAGAAAAGATGAATTTTTAGGGTTTACCAAATTTACTTTATACATATGTGTGTGTATGTGTGTGTGTGTGTGTGTGCATATGGTACACATATGTGTATGTGTATGTGTGTGTTCAGAGGCTGACAAAGAGAATCTCTAGCTGAATTTGTAAAGGATGAAAAATAAGCTAGTTCTTTTGAAAAATAAGTAAGAATTGACTGTCAAGTAAAATAACATATATTTAGGAAATATAAGGTTTTTTGAAACGTAATCATGTTAAATTTTATTTTATACTATGTTCAGTATTCAATATGCTGTAGAAAAAAAACACCCAGGAACAGATGATGCCACACAAGTCTCTGGATGATTTAGACAGAGTCTTCTCAACTTCACATCCTCAAGGACTCTCTCCCACCCTCAGGTGCTGGATAAACTTGCTTCTATTCCTAAAATCATGGTCCCATGCGGAACTGCAGTCCCTGGTGATAAATCAAGAGTCTTTTCTAGCTGCATGACAGCCAGGGTAACATTTAAGTTTCTAAGTAGAACCCTGCATAATCGAGGAGTAGAGAATTTGGAGTCAGAATTTCAGAATTCAAATCTTTGCATTTGCTGCAAATGGACTCTATGATCACCAGTGATTGGCTCTGACTTCCTGAAATTGTCAACTCATCCATTAAAGAGGCATGAAAATAATACTATCTCTTAGAATTGCTTTGGAAGTTTAATGAGCAAAGGCACAAGAAAGTGTTTTGTATAACTTAAACTACTATTTATGGTTTTTCTTTTACAAGCTCCAGCTGGTGTAAGGCACATTCTTAATGATGTCTGTACTGTTTTTACTCAGCCCTATCTTAAATAAAGCACCAGAGACAGTTGCTTCTGTATCCTTTTCATCTTCTTTCCTTATCAAGGAGTAGTTACACCTTCCCAGAGGAATGTATAAACTTAATGTATTTCATCTTCAAATGTTTTATTTAATAAATTGAAAGAAATGGCATTATTCCATGCATTACTCACTGTTAAACTTACGTTGAAATCTACCCATGCCTATAATTTTAAATCCAGCTAGACAGAAAGACTGTATGTATTGAGCTTTTATTTTCACTTTGTGGTACAATAGCAAGTCCTGTTTAAGGTCTAATTATCTGGATTCTGTGGTGTTGTTTTGTTCAATAACAGTTTCCAAAATTTATGATATTGATCAGCAAACAAACTTTACTGAACATCAACAGTGTGCTGTGAATGTGCTGTAGATCAGGACTGTAAAGGTTAATACGCCGTGGACCTGTCTTCAGGGTGCTCGCTGTCTATCAGGGGAGAGAAGTCTCTCTGTGTGTGTGTGTGTGCGTGTGTGTGTGTGCGTGTGTGTGTGTGTTAGCGCTAGAGGTTAGTGTCAAAACCTCTCTTATAATTGTTAAAGTGATGCGTGTTATCCCAACTTCCATTTCTAATCTCTAAACCACAGGTAGAGGTGACTATGTTACATAATCTTTCACTTTTTCAACTATGATAATCACAACAAGCTCTGGCATTGTCTTTTAAATAAAGATGTGTTGATGCAGACATTGTCGTCACTGAATTATTTCAAGCGTCAAGGAAGTCTGTCCATCTGTTCTTTCTGATAGAGATCAGGTTCTTACATCTGGAACTAAAAGCAGGTGCAGTGGATTGAATAATTCACAGACAGTCTCACTCAGCCTCATATACACGGACAGTTCTGCACTGGGGGTGATTTTACCCTCCAGGAAACATTTGGTGGCATATGATGACATTTTTATTGTCACACTGGGGAGTGTCCCTGGCATCCTGGAGGTAGCACCTGAGGATGCTACTGACCAGCCTGCAGTGTGCAGGACGGTCCCTGCAACAGATGATGCAACCCAGGATGTCCGAGTGTCAAGGCTGAGAGCCCGTGGTTCACCAGCAGTAAGAGGTTGGAGGTATCTCAGCAGAACGTTCACACCAGACGTCTCCTTTACAGCCGTGCCCAAGCGCGTCTACTGCTATGACAACAAAGTGACAGTGAAACTCGCCTCTGCCTTCCCATCCTTTTCACGTACCAAGTCAGCAATGTGAGCTTAGAAATTAAGAACTGCAAATATTT
>PVKP010042182.1:0-18203 GCA_004027715.1 Plecturocebus donacophilus
TTTGTTTCTTGTGTTCTTTGTTGTTTTAAAGTCTGTTTTATCAGAGACGAAAATCACAGCTTCTGGTAATGCTAACTGGCTGTTTTGCCCGTTAGTTGATGTAGATTCTTCATTATGGTGATGCTCTTTACCTTTTGGTATGTTTTTGGAATGGCTGATACTGGTTGTTCCCGTCCATGTGTAGTGCTTCTTTCAGAAGATCTTGTAAAGCAGGCCTGGTGGTGATGTAATCTCTGAGTACTTGTTTGTTCGCAAAAAATTTTATTTTTCCTTCGCTTATGAAGCTTAGTTTGGCCGGATATGAAATTCTAGGTTGAAAGTTCTTTTCTTTAAGGATGTTGAATGTTGGTCCCCACTCTCTTCTGGCTTGTAGGGTTTCTGCTATCTGCTGTGAGTCTGATGGGCTTCCCTTTGTTGGTAACCCGACCCTTTTCTCTGGCTGCCCTTAGCATTTTCTCCTTCATTTCAACCCTGGTGAATCTGACGATTATGTGCCTTGGGGTTGCTCTTCTTGAGGAATATCTTTGCGGCGTTTTCTGTATTTCCTGGAGTTGAATATTGGCCTGCCTTCTTAAGTTGGGGAAGTTTTCCTGGATAATATCCTGAAGAATATTTTCCAGCTTGGATTCATTCTCTTCATCACATTCAGGTACACCTATCAAACGTAGATTAGGTCTTTTCACATAGTCCCATATTTCTTGGAGACTTTGTTCATTCCTTTTTACCCTTTTTTCTCTAATCTTGCCTTCTCGTTTTATTTCATTGAGTTAATCTTTGACTTCTGATATCCTTTCTTCTGCTTGGTCAATTCGGCTATTGAAACTTGTGCATGCTTCGCAAAGTTCTTGTGTTGTGTTTCTCAGCTCCATCAATTCACTTATATTCCTCTCTAAGTTGTCCATTCTCATTAGCATTTCATTAAATCTTCTTTCAAGGTTCTTAGTTTCTTTGCATTGGGTTAGAACATGTTCTTTTAGCTCACAGAAGTTTCTTATTATCCACCTTCTGAAGCCTGATTCTGTCAGTTCATCCCATTCATTCTCCATCAGGCCTTGTTCCCTTGCTAATGAGGAGCTGTGATCCCCTGTAGGAGGAGAGGCATTCTGATTTTGGGTGTTCTCAGCCTTTTTGCACTGAGAACATATATATATATATATATATATTTGAAATAGGTATACATAAAAGCCAGTACCTAGAACATGTGAATTTGAAGTTGTTCCCAAACAGATCTAAGTGACTTATTTGGGAGCTGTGTTAGGATACGTAGACAGGGTGGTATTTTGTTCTCTTAAACTCACTATTGATATGAGCCATAGTGTCATGAGTTTCAATGTATGGGCACATGTGCAACACACATTTTAGTTTTTGTCACACTTCAGTTTTTCCCCATTTTCTATCACCTTTGTATCTCTGATGTACAAATCTAGCTCACTTTGAAGTTGCTTGCTATGGAATGGCTTCTTCAGTAAAATTTCAGGATAGTTTATATTTCCAAGGAAGTCATCTTTAGTACTTTCAAAGGGATATCAACTTTTAAAAACACAAACACACATAAAGTCCTAAATTTACCATGAGAGAATGTTATGTCTCCCACTGCCATCTTCCCAGTTACTCCATAGGCCCATTTTAGGTTAATGCCATTTTAGGCACAACCCCATCCAGTTCCTTTTCTGTCTTTATTGGGCCTTGGGGTCTTTACAGCTTTTGCATCTCTTTGCCCGCCTCTGACATCAGGCTTCCTGACACTGTACCTCTGTGTTGCTTGGAGAGGCAGATTAAAATATACAATCTCCAGACGGGAATGATTTAGTAAAATTAAACACAGACAGAGGGCAGAGAAGCAGGAGGTGTCAAATGTTTCTTCTACCCTACTATCAGTTTGATGTGGTGGCCTTTTTCCTACCTAGTCCCCCTTCATGCTGTCCACTACCCAAAGTTAAAATGTCTGAAATGTTAACAGAATACACATGGATAGGGATATGTATAGGCTTCCTTCTCCCTCCTAACCCAATGCATAGAGTTTTAATTGTGGTTTATTTCAACTTAATTTTGCTTTGCCGTTTGGATGAAGAAGATTTATTTCAATAAGTCTCAAGAGGTATTATACAACATGTAAGTACTTGCAAGAATCTACTTAGCCACCTCCAAAGAAAATTATTACTTTTGATAGATCATTTGCTTTCAGAGTGAACTTCCTTCCCTTTTCCAAACACAAGCATGGACATATTGGTAAACTGATATCAAAGTTGCTGACTTTATAATGCACACACTTATTTATTGTTAATGCCAATGTGTAAATAAAATCTCTTCTTGGTCAGAAATAAATCTAATAGGAAACATGTGAAAGAGCTATGTACAGGGAAGCGATATCATGTAATATCTCCTTTTCTTGGTCCCTGCCTGAGGCAAGATATGAAATACACAGCTCAATAGTGCTGGGAGGTTTTATTACAAATGGGGAATTTCTCAGTTATCCTAGATCTCAAACTCAGCATGGTTCAACATGACTCATCAAGCCATCATTTAGGTCCAAGGTGATGGGGAGGGGAGGGACAGCTATCACTGAATACAGAAATGGTTAGGAAGATGCCCACGAGGACCACCATTTTCTTCTTATCATTGCTCCACTGTTTTCAGATCATTTAAAAATCCATACCGGGCAAAAAGCTACTATTGGTTAGGCTGTACCTAATCTTTAGTATGCCTCCTGAACATGGCCGTAGTATGTACTTACAAATGTTTTCGGCTGTGCCCAACTTTCAAAGTGGTTTCGAGCACAATTTCTGAGCTCTCGTGAGGATGAAAGCCCTCGTACTCTCCTCTTGTTTCTTGCTAGGGCCTTGCATGGCTTTCTGCAAAATACAACCCATGGATTTCTGCAGCACAAAAAAGATAAGATGTTCGGTATCTTTCATTTTCTGCAAATAGTCTGTATTTACAATACTACTCCAGTGGTTTCTGACTACCGCTTAGGGCAATTTTGCTTAGCCTAGCGGAATGTCCTGGAAACTACTGGCAATGATTTAGCCTCCAAAATTGGAACACATTTAGTAGAGACAGAAAGCCTATGAACAAATAGTGGGCATGTGCCAGAGTAAATAAGTGTGGTTCATGAGCTGCGGTCAGAAATGTCTCTCTTTCAGTATGCAGGGCAAAGCTGTTGCCAGCATTTGCCATAAAGTCATCACACAAAGCAGTTTTTCCTCTCAGTAAGACAGACTCAATGAAAGAGACCTTCTAGTCTCACAATCTACTATGGGCCCATAGTCACAGGCCAAAGGAGACCTGAGCTGAGAGGTCATTTTCTCCAGTTATCCTTTCTTAACCAGCCTGCCAAGCTTCTATGAAAAAAGAAGGAAACTCATGAAGGAGTAGGAGGAGGCTGGATAGTTAGAAGAGGAAAGATTCTTTGTAACACGCAAAGCTCCTCCCAGGATCTCATAACAAACCACAGAGTCAGTTTGCTTCCTCTTTTTTCCAAATCCAAACTTTGGCCCTTACAGTCTAGTTCCTTCGAAGCACTTGGTGAGACTATCATTACTGTGTGAAGTATTCAGAAGACATTAAGATGTTTTGCTGCCACCTTTCTCCACAGAGTTCTGTCATAGGCTTAGAGACTGAAAGAGACATATATGGTTTCCACTTTAGGCTGTTTGCATTTTCCTTTAGAACTTAACTCCTTGACCACACATTGCAGAAGGATTTAGTGCATTTGGATTGGAATAGCATGATTTCTGGTGCAGTGTGCATGCTCGCCCTCTGAGCTTAGAGTCTGGTTTCATGTAGTTTTCTATTCCTGTGTAGATGTGCAGTCTTAGCAACCACTGAAATTTAAGAAGGGATCATTAAGAAAAAAAAAAAAAAAAAACAACTGAAGAAACCATCAATCCATACCTAGCATGGCATTCACTGTGGGGATATTGTCATGGGGCATCTATAGTTCACCTTTAGAGAAACACATAGTAAGAGATGTCATTTTCCAAAACCTTCTTATGATTACCATTGTCATCTTACCAGAAAATAATAAAATGTAAATAAACGTTTCAGAAACATCTCAGACACAAAAACTTTAGGAATAAAATAAGTAAATATCAAATACTATTTCCGTATTAGGTAACTAATTTTCTAATTCATTCCCATAATTATGGATCCCACAGTTAAATGTAACCAACATTCATTAGACATCCACTCTATGCCAGGCATTATGCTAGGTACTAAGAATACACAGATGAAAGACAGAAAAAAAATATCAAAATGTTGGCAATTGTCAGTTTTGAAGGTAGGATTTAAGAATCTGCACTCTGGTCAATTTAGAAATTTAAATAAAATGTTTTTTTTTTTTCAATAAGAAAGAAAAAAGTTCCTCATTTCAAGGAGCTCAAAGTTGATGGATATGAAGGTGAGTGACCCAATAACTTAAATATAGTATGAGAAGCAGCACAATGGAAGGATGATACAGATGGCCAAGTTTCCTTCAGATACCAGTGCTAAGTTGGACATGAAGCTCACATTTTACCATAGAGGAATGAGAACTGGCTTTAGAGATGGAAAAGTGGAGCTGGGTTTAGACTCTTTTTTGCTTATCTATGTGATTACAGACAAATTGCTTAACCTCTCTAACTCATGGTTTCTTCTTCTATCAAATGGGATAGTAATCTCTGTCTTGATGAGTTATAAGGTTATTGGAGGATTAAATGTGAAGATATATATGAAAGAGCACAAAGACCTCTGCACATAATATAAATATAAGATGATATTTGTATTATTATTGGTCTCAAAGCCTTACTTGCTGGACAAACCTACATAGCCAATAGCAGTTTACCATCACCTAGCTAACTACTGAATGTAATGTTTCACTTTCCTTTTGTCTAAAGATCTCCAAACTCTTCTCCCAAAGTCACATAATCAAGGGCTCTGAGATCTTAAAAGGCAAAATAACTAGGCTCATATCATTAAATAATCCCAGCCCTCAGCTAGGAGAATCAACAGGCTTTTGCTACTTCAAGTGAAGTTGGAGGCAGAATAGCCTAGTGGGATGAGCAAGGGCTTTGAATCAGATGAATCTGTGGGCTACTAAGATTTCTGCATCTCAATTTCCTTCCAACACAAAGTGTGATAATAATGTCTGTCTCAAGTTTTTGTGAGGATTAAATAAGTATATGAAATGTTTGGAACAATGTAGCCACTCAATAAATGTTGCCTTTTCTCTAAGCAATGGCGACATCGATCCATATGATCCTAAATTCTATTTTATAGTGCCCATCTCCTTCTTCTATGAATCGATGCTAAGAAGTAAAATAATCATGCTCAATATTCCAATATAATAACTAAAGTGACAATGAACAGAAAAGGAAGAATCTAAAAATGAAAGTGAAAGAAAATTTATACTCACTACATGGAATTGGGCAATCTAGGTGTTCTGGGTTGGTTTCAGTGCTCAGTGAATGGTGGAGTAAGTATGAACACCCAGGAGTTAATGGATTAAACTGAAAACTGTGTGTTCTAATCTAAAACAAGTTTTGCTTACTTTTCTGACTCCCAACTCATTTCCCTTAAATTTCACCTTAACAAAAGGCAAGCACTTTTTCTTTCCAATTTCCTGGTTCCTTTAATTTTACCTGGACTTGTGTCCTTTTGTGTTGGGTCCAGCAGATGCAATAATAATTTTGTCGGCCAAACTTCTGCAAGGAACCCTGCAATCATAGTTTCTTCACCTGCTTTCTTCCTGTCAGTCACAAAAGAACAGAATGCCATGTATTCAAAATACACAGGCAAATAATAATAATAATAATAACAACCAATCACTGGAAGGACAAAAAGGTTTCATGGTGTATGTGTCATTTCTATCCCAGGTTCTGAAAAATGCTGCTACACTGTCATTGCTGTATTTCCCCCTGCACCCCCAAGCATCATCATCCACAGCTAGGGATGAGGGCCTAATTTAAGGATGCAGAAATGAATTCCACATGAAAAATATCCAATTCTCTTCAAAACAGTTTAAATTTTTGATCTTTCTCAACTTGGTGAGTTTTACGAGTAGAAACACTTTGTCTCACTACTCTTTTCTAAGAATTTCACTCGATTACAGAGTAGCAAAGAGTTTTAAGATCTGATGAAATACGGCAGAATCAAAACCTAACCGTCATCATTTTGATAATCTCAGTCATATCCTATGATCACTTTAAAAATTGTTTTGATGAGTCTTCTATTAAATTAAAATCTCTCAAAGGTATGGGGAATAAGGTGGTACAGAACATAGTGAACCCAGGTTGTATAAACTGGAACCGACTAAACATCAGGCTACTGGTCTAGTCAAACCTAGAAAGCAAATGAGGTCATTTTGGTGGGGGACAATTCAAACACATACACGTACACACACATGCAGGCACAGACCTGCAGAGGTTTCTTTACCTGCATTATCTCCTCTTTCTCTCCTGTCCTTGTCTGACCCTGAATACTTACAGTATTGAAAATATATTACTATTTATTTTGGTGAAAAACTATTAGGCTATTTCAAAGGCACTAGAACAACACAATTAAGAAATGGTGTAAATCAAACTGATCCACCTTTCTGCCTTGTGATGTGTTAAGGGGTGGTAAGGGTGTCTGGACACTGTCAGGGCATTGCAACCCATATTCCAAAGTGACTTTGTTATATGAAAGGAGTTTAATTTTTTTTTCCTTTTTGTAACCTTGTGAAATTTCCACATTAAAAGGCAATCACATCTTTCGAACTGGAAATGATTGTGTTTGGCACCACAGTCTCTAGTGTAATGGGTTGAGCTTGTTTTCACTAGAGCAAAATCAGCTTTCAAAATAAACCATCTGTAACAACATTCTACTCCCCAAATCATATAATCCTATTAACTAAGTTTCATTTTTTTTTTCATTGTCACTAAGCTGACAAGATTGGCCAAGTTTCAAGGTGGAAACAGAAAGCTTTGGAGGTCCTAGCCAAGGCAAGGAGAGCTACCCAGCTCCAGCCTTGCCAGAGCTGGATGAGCCCTTAAATGGACTCATCTGTACCTCATCTCCACCTAACGGGCTTTGTGGGGAACAGGGTCATCCAATTACTCAGCAATTCAAGCCACTCAACAAATAGTCCGGTTGGGACAATCGAAGAATAGTGGGTTACCATAGCCATCCCAGTGAATAAGACCTTTATCAAAAGTACACAAAAGTGCCAGTGTGCTGAATGAGAATGCATCTCAAGTGGCTGCGGGGAGAATCTTTGCCAGAAGTGTAAATTATGTGGCAATATCTAAAAGAGCACCTTATAATTTCAGATTTCTCAGGAAAGCATATTTTTCTTTGAGGGTAAAAAGAAAAAAGAAAATGAAACATCTTATAATAACCAAGTAGATTTGTTTTCTTCTGCCAGCAGGAAGAAAGCACTCCTAGAAAATGTTTAGGGAGTTTCCAGCCAAAACTTACTGTTCAGCTTGGTCTTTGTCCTTTCCAAATGGTATAAGCCACTCTTTGCACTTGAGATGATCAGTGAGGCAAGTGACCATCTGTGAGCATCATAATAGTCTTATTAAAGTAACCCAGCTGAAGTGGTTGGAAACTACCGTCAATTTATAATTGACGGTATAATAAGCGACAGGTCACAACTTTTGTTAGCCGTAACTAGATTCTGTTCTGGTTGGGCATGCGCCCTCTTAGGCTGAAATCCACATCTTCTCCCTGGAGAGTACTCCTTCCAGTAAGTCCTTGGGGCAGCTTTTCCCATGAGCCAGTATCTTCTGGCATAATATTTACATGTAGGCCTAAGGGTAACTCAATTCTTCAGCGTCAACACAAACTCAGGGTTGGTCTGATTCTGTCCTTTCGAAAGCCTCCCCCAGACCAGAGTCTTGTGTCTGATTCTTTGGTTTTCAGCTTTTCTTACTTGACTGGCAAGCAGTTATCTCTGACTTTAGAATCAGTCCTGGGTTTGAATTCTGTCCCTGCTACTCACTAGCTGAATAAATTTGGTCAAGGTACTTAACCTTATTAAGATTCAGTTTCTCAAACTATTGAAAGAATGTAACGCTATGCTCTGCTTAATTAGGGTCAGGTGCAGTGGCTCACACCTGTAATCCTAGCACTTCAGTAGGCCAAGAAAGGAGGATTGCTTCAGGCCAAGGAGTTCAGGACCAGGTCTGACCAACATAGTGAGACCCTGTCTTTAGGAAAAAAATTTAGCTGGGAATACTGGCACATGTCTGTAGTCCTACCTACTTGGAAGGCTGAGGCAGGAGGATAATTTGTACCCAGGAGGTAGAGGTTACAGTGGAGCTATGATCACACTACTGCACTGCAGCCTGGGTGACAGAGAGAGACTCTGTCTCTAATAATTAATAATAATAAAATACGTGGCTTAAATAATTACTGTGAGGATCAAATAATAATTGGAAATCATAGAAATTAGCAGTTATCCTCCCCTCTCAGAATAATTATAGGACCATTGTGCATAAAATTAACTCTATATAAGAACAATAGCAAATAGTAGGAATAAATGATTTTGTCATCTCAAGCCTCTGAAAGCATTTCTCTCAAACTTTTATTATAATAAAAAGAATAGTTAGATACAAATGGAGGGTTCTAGATGTTCACCATTTGTTTCCCTTTAATTCCCTAGAAATAGAGTGGCTTCCTTGCATTACAGATTAAATAGTATTTAAGAGTAGATTCATTCCCTAAACCTCAAGAAAAGCAGCAATTTTCTATGGGAAGTTACTTTTGAGTCTGAACCAGTTTTAGATAAACTGGCAAAGATCACAGAGCTTGAATAAATGATAACTGGCTTTTGTAAGGTATCCCACTGTTTAAAGTTTTATAGTCATTATTTCAAACCAGTGAAAATAGAAGTTGCATTAAAGAAAGAAGGGTAGTTATCTTTCAGTGAAAAATTCTGTAGTTATGCTAAAATGAATCATGGCTTTTTTCCCTCACTCTATGTAAGGTACCCAACGTTAGGAAAATAGCCATATAACATATGAATAATTTAATTCTTAAAGAATTAAGTACTATATTCTTATGAGACAAACTTGTGTATATAATGTTATCAGAATATCCGACAATTATTCTTAAGGGGATGGTTATGACATTCTCTCTGTGATCTTTTATAAAGTTATTCTTATTTTTATTCTTCCCCAATAATTAATCAGGAAATACTCATCCTTATTGATATGTCTAGATCTAAAATGTATTTTTGGTTTTTAAATGTGTACTGTGTTTAGTTGGAGATAAGAGCAAACGAATGTTTATCTTGATTTAAAAATAGTTAATTATATGTAAACCAAATAGGATTTTTTTTTTTTTGAGATGGAGTCTGGCTCTGTTGCCCAGGCTGGAGTGCAGTGCATAATCATGGCTCACTGCTCCCTCAACCTCCTGGGCTCAAGCCATCCTTCCACCTCAGCCTCCTGAGTAGCTAGGCATACAAGCACAAGCTACCATGCGCAGATATTTTATTTTTTATTTTTTGTAGAGATGGGGTTCTCTTGGGTTCAAGCAAACTTCCCACTTTGGCCTTCCAAAATGTTAGGATTGCAGGTGTGAGAGCCTGGCCTAGAAGTGTGTTTGGTAAGTGTGTGAAATAGGTGAAAGTTTCTGGCAACTTTGGGCTGCTCACTTGGTATTTTTCAACAGCAGGTGCTTTCACCAGTAAACATGAAAGCAGTGATCTGAGAAGATAGGCATGGAACAGTTCTGAATCCCAGGGCAGTGGCAATCTGTCAGTGCACCCACTTCTCTGGAGCTGCTTCTGTCTAAGACTTACCCTGGAGTGCCACTGTTGTCTCAGTCAGTATCTTCACAGAGCAAGGGATATTATGTAAATATCATACAAAAGGAGTAGTTGAAAATTGCTTCTCCCAGGAAATAATCATTGTGCTTCCAAGCAACCAGATGTTGAATATGGCATAGCAGTCATTGAAAGTGGCACATTTCACTCTGACAACAATAGCATTCAACTGGGGATAGATCTTCTGACTCTCTCTTTCAGGCTGCCAAAACGATTAATTGAAAAGTTAAAATCCAGTCAATCAATTCACTCCTTTGATACATGATGGATTCTTCTTCCTCCTTACCCTATAAGACCAAATTCATTTAAAGGGCATTCCTTTTACAGTATTGGAAGGCATTTTGGCAGTTTGTAGAGAGAGCTTCAGCAAAAAACTGTGGAACCCTGGCTGGCTTCATGGAGTCTGATGATTTAAACTGGATGCTGCACAGTAGTCCTCAGTGAAGCAAAGCTGTAACCAGTCTAGGTATTCTCTTAACACAATCTCTGACAGATTTCCCAAAACAAAGTAAAAAAGGCTGTCAGCAAAGAATCTCACCTCTCTGGGTCTTTTTTCAGAAGGGCATCTTGGAAAGGGGGATGTGTTCACAGTCTGTTAAAAAGAAAGACAAACACTGCATGAAACTCTGAATCATCTGGTCCCCTTCGGAATATTAAATCTTAACTTCTATAGACAAAAGACAAGAACCTATGCTCAGAGTTTATGAAGTTAATTTGACTCTGAGCTGGAGTAAGCAAGGATATTACTCCATTAACCTTGGACAGACAAGTGGGCTTGTATCATGGTCTGTAATCTTGCCTTTACAATCCACAATTGATGTGTATTACATGATCACTTGCTTGCTAACAATTACTCCCAAGTGGTGGGCTGGCATTTTTTCCTGTTCATAATAATACCCTATTTTCCCTGGAGGCACAGGTGTTATCCAAAGAAGGTTCTCCTACAAGATTTTTGTTCCAGAGTTTTCCTGGCCAAACAGGTACCACTTACTGTATCACCTCTATGTCCCCACTAAAGTTTTCTGGCCCAAGCAGGAATATGTAAAAGAAAACTAGAAGGAGACATTGGGCTTCTAACACAGTAGTAGAGTGGGCAAATCAAAGGCTAAAAATCATGTAAATAAGGCTTTTTTTGTTTATGAGAGCGGCAAGAACTTTGGTCAAGATGGAATTCAAGATGGAAGCCTCTTAATTTGGGCATCAAAAATTTCTGCATCACACACACAAAAAAAGCCTGTGGTGTCATACTGGCTGGCTAGGTTGAAATAGAACAATAAATAGTTGAGGTGAACTCATAAACCTTAGCACCTTAGATTATATTTGCAGCATAGGTGGTGAAACATGGAATATTTCTTTTTAGTTCCTATTCTATAATAGTCTATAACACAAAGATAGAGCTTGGAATGCATTTAGATATCTAAAACAGCCATATAATATATATTGTGTTTTTTTAAAAATTAGGTTGTGGCTGTGTGAAAACAAGGACTATATCTTAAACATTTTTGAATCTGCAGCTTCTAGCCCAGGTCCTCAGTAAGTATTTTGTGAATGAATGAATCATAGCAATGTGAAGAGATTGTAGACATGGAAGGGATGCATCTTGAATGACATGGTGTTAAACTTAAAGTTCCAGTGTTGGGCATTTCCTTCAGTCCAGATCATCAGGTGAAAAATAATTCACCAATTCTGGATAACTTAAGCCTTCAGACAACCATTATGTGTTTGTCTTCTTTTATGGGACCTGGATCAAATATAATGTAAGGTCACCTTAACAGATACAATGTAAAATGAAATTAGTTAAAAGTATGTTCAGCTGGGTGTGGTGGCACAAGCCTGTAGTCCTAGCCATTCTGGTGGCTGCAGAGGGAGTGGTGTTTGAGCCCAGGAGTTCTGGGCTGTACTGCACTATGCCAGTAAGGTATTCACACTAAGTAGGGCATCAATATGATGACCTACCTGGAGCAGGGGACTATAAGTTTCCTTAGGAGGGGTGAAGCACCCAGATTGGAAACAGAACAGGTCAAAACTCCCATGCTAATCAGTTGTTGAATTATGCCTGTGAATAGCCGCTGCACTCAGTCTGGGTGACATAGTGAGACCCCATATCTTAAAAAAAATAATAAAGAAAAAAAGTATGTTTAGAAATATATTTCTTATTTTCAAAATCTGTACAAAAAGCTGGAGACTCTATCAGTGATACTTCCTTCTAGGTGAGTCTTTTAAAATATATCAGGGGACTGAATTTCCTGTCTATCTCAAACTAACACTCATAACAGTACTTGTTAGGTGCCACCACCTTTAACAGAAATTTACATATGTCCAGCTGACACTAAAGCCAGAGGTTCACATTCCTATCAAAGAAAATATTCGTGAGTAATTAGTTAGTGACTCTTCTTAGTTATTAATTATTAAAGCATCTCTTGAGGAATGAAGTTAATTTTACCTGATTAGTATACTAGATAATACTACTCACTCTCACTTGTATATATTATTGTAGTGATTTGGGATTACGGATTCTAGATAACTTTTCATTTTATATAAACTAACTTCTACTGGATTTGTGTTTAATGGGTACACATTGTATTTATCCTGTACTTAATTTGTACTTAATTTACTATACTGATTGTACTTATTTTGTACTTAATTTATTGTATTTCTTACCCAAAGGAACTAAGAATGGCATGTCAGATATTTTATTAATCCTCATTACATTTCGATAAAGTGGCAAACATTGTCATGTTAATTGTGGCTTTGGGTACTGAAGGCAAAAAGAAGTTAGGTTATTTGCCATGGGTCAGTCAAGTCAGGTAGTCATTCACTCAGTACTCAAAAACCATTCCTGATATATGCCCAGTACACATCAGAGTAGGAAAAAGTAGAAAAATAAAACAGAACAGAAAGCATGCTTCAAGTTCCTATGCCCTCTTTCTCTAGCAATATTCATGCGATGAATATTTATAACTTTACTCGTTAGGATAATGCTAGTTGTATTAGGGCAATGCCAACTGTTCTAAGTAGGTGCTAAAATGCATAAGGCCTTAAACACAATATAAGTTTATTTCCTGCCTGTAAAATATCTTAAGACATTTAAGGGAGAGTGGGAAAGAGGGGATGTACCAGTCATTCAGGGATTCAGGCTGATGGAGGCTGTGTAGTCTTCATCATTTAGCTTCTAAGGTCACTGTGATGATTATCTCAGGGACCCAGGCTGACAGAGGTTCTGCAGTCTTCAGCACATAGCCTTCAAGGTCACTGTGATTATTTCTGTTTGGTGGCTGGAGGAGAGTGTAGTAGAGAAAGTTTGGGAGGTTCTATGAGCTGAGTCTGGATGTGGCACCCATCACTTCTCCTATCCCATTGACTAGAACTTAGGCTTACAACACTGCTAAGGTAGGGGGGCTTAGAAATTATAGTCCCAGCTGAACAGTTTATTTTGCTCAACTTTGTGCCATAAACAGGAAACAGCTTTGGGAACTGTTAACTGTCACCACCTGATAGCCTGAGTCATAGTTAGGCTTTTCCGATCTTATCCTTTAGAGGTTTTAACTTGTCCTGCTTCTCCTAATGAGGTCATCAAGGCAATGATTTGATGTCAGAGCAACCTGGGCTCTGATGAACAACAGTAGCCACACTGAGTGCCATGGTTTGCATGTGTTTGATGCTTGACCAATTTCTGTTATTTAAGTCTGACTTTTCTTAGCTTTAGCTGGTGTGACTTTAATGCCTAAATCTATGTAACTGGGATTCAAAGTCACTCCAGTGATTCTGTGGAATTCCTAGGGCATTGCCACCAATTCCACACTGGCTTGTATCCCTGTCTGTGTTTGCTGGTGGCCCAGTGGTGTTTGTTGTGCATCATTTAAAATCTTTCATAAATAGCTGTCTCTTCTGTAAAGCATCATCATCTACTTTTTGCTGTTTATTGCTGGAAAGTCTCTTGGGAGCTGGAAAATAACAATTCTTCATTTTGAAAAACGATTTTCTTCTACTTTTAGCTGTTTTTTCCTCTTTCATGTTATATCTTCTGAGGGCTGGAAGGTACCATGAATGTGCCTAAAAGGGTCTGCTTTGATGATACCAATGAGCCAAAAAGGAGTTTTGCCAGGATGTTGAATAGCTAGATAAATATGTTATGGAAGAAAAACTCACCTCTGTGGAAGATGTCTATAACAATGGCTAATAAATTGAACATGTGTCTATATGAATGGGACACAAACAGCCCAGATGAAACATTATTTCTGAATGTGTCCGTGAGGGTGTTTCTGGATAAGATTAGTGTTTGAATCAGTGGACTCAGTACAGTAGATTGCCCTCACCCATGTAGGTGGACATCATCCAATGCATCGAGGATTGGAATAGAACAGAAAGTGGAAAAGGGAAGAATGTGCCCCTTTCCACCCTGCCTTCCTGTTTGAGTTGCTCCCCCTCTCGGACTGAGACTTATACCATAGGCTCCCCTGGTACCTGGGCTTTCAGACTCAGACTGAATTATACCACAACCACCACCTCCTGCTTTCCTGGGTCTCCAGCTTGCAGATGGTAAATAGGACTTCCCAGCCTCAACAGTCATGTGAGCCAATTCTGCATAATAAATATTTCTGTCTCCCTCTCTCTTTATATACATCTTATTGTTTCTATTTCTATGAAGATCCATGACTAATACAACAGACAAAATGCTGAGCTTTCTACAGACATAATTTCACTTAATTTTCATAACCTTTGGAGGTTGATATGTTATTCCTATTTTACAAATGACAAATCTGAGATAGAGCAGGGTTGAGTAACTTGTCTAGACTGCACCAGAAGTAAGTGGCAGTCCTCTGAACAAGACCAATATTTGTTTAGCTCCAAGTCTGTGTTTACCATCATTTTAGTGTCCTGGCAATGGATTTATATCCTCAACATTTCTATTTTCCATAGGCTCTCAATATATACAATCTCCATGTCCCATTAGTACTCTTGGCAAATAAATGGTGGACTAAGTAAAAATAGATATTTGAAGACATTTTTCTTGACTGTGTTGTTCCTCCCATTAAATTATATGCACTGAGAAAGGAGCAGGCTTCTTAGAATCCAGAGTATGTTTCCCACCAGATGAGCCACGATTTGCAGCTTCAAATGCAGTACTTGACAGCACTGCTTAATAAAAAGATTCAAATCCACCTACAACTTTATATTCAAGAACAGATTATGCCAACCTTTAAAGGCAAATAGTATGAGAAAAATGATAATGTAACCATTCCCTGGTGTGTATTGATTAAATGTGAGCATTCTGGTTTCACTACGTCAGTTAATTTAGATTGGGATTAACTCAAGTTAGGTTAAATTTGGTACCACTGACAAAAAAAAATCAGAAATATGAATAGGAAGAATAAATGACACACACCAGCCACAGTAACATTTTAAGGCTTGACATATCTTAAAGACATTTTGATTTATTTTGATTTACTTAATATAGTATCCATCTGGAATCAGAGAGCTCTGACACTGTGTATGACTCTGGGAAAGTTGTTCATCCTTTCTAAGCCTCAGTTTACTCATATTTAAAATGGGAATAACAATAGTGTCTACCTCATACGGTTGTTGTGAAGATTAAATGAAATAATGTATATGAAGCACTTCGGGATCAGCAAGCAATAGTAAGTGCTTGATCAGTCTGCATGGGCTGTGATAATAATAGAATATCACAGACTAGGTGGCCTAAACAACAGAATGTAATTTTCTCACCATTCTGGAGACTAGAAGTCCAAGATCAAGGTGCTGTTGGGGTGGGTTTCTGGCGAGGCTTCTTCTGGCTTGAAGATGGCTGTCTTCTTGTTGTGTTCTCGCATGGCCTTTCCTCTCCATGTGCCTGGAGAGAGAGAGAGCGCTCCAGTATCTCTTCTTCTTCTTATAAAGATACCAGTCCCACTGGATAAAGGCTCTACCCTCTTGATCTCTCTTAACCTTTATTATCTTCTTATAGACCCTATCTCCAAATACAGTCATATGCAGGTTTAAGGCTTCAACATATGACTTTGAGGGAGGAGAGAGACACAATTCAGAAGATAACAATGCTCAAAACTAAATTTAAAAATTATTTCATTGTATTATATATCTACTCAGTACACTGCTTTGTCTTATGTGGATATGAGATCTTGTAAATGTTTTCAAAGTTAAGTTCAATTGAGATTCCTTGAGGGAATCTCCAGAGCAAAAGTAGGTTAGGTATTGATCGGAGTTCCTTGTAGAGGGAGATATTAATTTGATCTCTGGAGACATGTGGTGGTGGTGTGTATGTGGAGGGAGGGAACATTATCCAGAGAGCACACTACAAACAGAAGTAGCTTCAGTCTGGAAAATGCTCATTAGAATCAAAACATTAAGATATTTTGCATAATTAAGGCTCTTTTTTTAAAAAAACTAATGCTTCTTTCTTTTTCTTTCACTATTTTTCCGCTAATTAAAATTGAGTCAAGACTGTGAGTGTCCATTTTGGGTGAAATGGAAATCTGGAGTCCATGTCAAGTGAAATGTATCTTTTTTTTTTTTTTTTTTTTTTTTTTTGCATTTTGTACCCTGCTGTCAATTTTCTGCCTCATCCCATTCCAAGCATTTGACAGGTGGTAAGAGTTCCTATCTTGAAGAATTAAGCATCTATTTTAAAGTTCAATGCCTGAATTATTCATCTAAATTCTGGCATTTGGGGGTCATTTTGCTGACCACAAAAGATTGACAACATGGAGCAAATTTTAGCAAGACAACAGTCTTCGTCTTCTTAGTCTAAGCAATTTTGAAAGTAAGTCCCAATCTTAAAAGAGCTCTTTCCAAGGCTTAGAAGTAACAAAGTGTCTAAGAGGGGTAATGGCGGGGGTGGGGGTAGAGAATGCAGATTTGTACTGCCGGACAGAGCCACCTGCCTTTCCGGAATAACTTTGAAAGGGTTTTTGTCTCCCTTATTTTGGCAGGACATTAGTCATCATACTAAAGATCTGGTATTTACCAGATCCTTTTAAACAAATAATCTGGAAGCAACAGGAGGAAATCTGTAATAACTTATAATAAGCTCCTAATTTAGAGCTGTTTAGATTTCTGACAGTATGCCTGAAATGAACGATGTTTATATGAAGTTCAAGACTTCTACAAGCAAATCTGCTCCCAACACCCAGAAACCAAAACCCAGGATTTCATGTGATGTTTTAAGAACAGTATCTTGACAGTTGGTCTATAGCTTTATAGAGGGCTTATGGGGAAAAGACGACTCTGAGGAAATGACTCTTCTCCCTAGAACTAATGTTTGGCTTCAAGACAAGTGAATCCAGATCTATGCCGAGAATTTGGATAAAACAGTGAGTAGAAAATGTGGGAGAGAGATCCAAGATGGCCGCGTAGCAGCAGCTCAGGATTGCAGCTCCCAGTGAAAGCGCAGAGAGCAAATGGATGCCGCAATTGCAGACGAATTTTTGATCCCACGGACTGGGAGATTCCCGGCGAAGGAGCCACACGGGCCGCCAGCGCGACTCTTTTGGCCGGCACAGCACTTCTCAGTGCGGAGTGTGCGAGACTGGATGCCCTTTTGGTCGGGCTCGGCTGGTCCCATCCCCACAAGGAGAACAGCAATTGGAAGCGCTGAGGAGAGAGCGAGCACAGCTGAACCCGGGAAGGCCCAGCTCTGTGGGGAAGGGGCGCCCCCCGAAGGAAAACTAAGAAACAGAAAAAACTTCATCACCAACAAGCCAGACGTCCACTCAGAGACCCAATCTGAAAGTTGGCAATTACAAAGACGACAGGTGGATGAATCCACAAAGATGGGAAGAAACCAGTGCAAAAAGGCTGAGAACACCCGAAATCAGAATGCCTCTCCTCCTACAGGGGATCACAGCTCCTCATCAACAAGAGAACAAGGCTTGACGGAGGATGAGTGTGATGAACTCACAGAATCAGGCTTCAGAAGGTGGATAATAAGAATCTTCTGTGAGCTGAAAGAACATGTTCTAACCCAATGCAAAGAAACTAAGAACCTTGAAAGAAGATTTAACGAAATGTTAACGAGAATGGACAACTTAGAAAAGAATATAAGTGAATTGACGGAGCTGAAAAACACAACACGAGAACTTTGCGAAGCATGCACAAGTTTCAACAGCCGAATTGACCAAGAAGAAGAAAGGATATCAGAGGTCGAAGATCAACTCAATGAAATAAAATGAGAAGGCAAGATGACAGAAAAAAGGGTAGAAAGGAATGAACAAAGTCTCCAAGAAATATGGGACTATGTGAAAAGACCTAATCTACGTTTGATAGGTGTACCTGAATGTGACGAAGAGAATGAATCCAAGCTAGAAAATACTCTTCAGGATATTATCCAGGAAAACTTCCCCAACCTAGCAAGGCAGGCCAATATTCAAGTCCAGGAAATACAGAGAACACCACAAAG
>PVKP010042183.1:0-18243 GCA_004027715.1 Plecturocebus donacophilus
ATGCATTGCTTTGCTTACGTGAGTGTACCTGTGCTCCTGTGATTCTGGGTTGTCATTGCTTCATAAGAAATTACTGCAAACACTGAGTTGCACAAAACAATGACAACATTTATTTTGCTTATGAACTGCAATAAGCAAGGCTCAGTGGGAAGAGCTAATCTGTACTCCATTTAGTGTCAGCTGCAGTGGCCTGAAAGCTAGGGACTGGAATCCTCTGAAGGCTTCCTCGCTCACATGTCTGCCAATCAGCTAAGACTTTAGTTGGAGCTGTCAGTAAAAACAGCTAAGCCCACTGTGCTTCCTGTTTCCTCACAACATTGTGGTTAGGTTCCAAAGATGGGCATCCTGAAAAGAGAGGAGGGGAGAGAAGGGGGCTGGTATAGGGGGCGGGTAAGCTGTATCTCTTTTATGACCTAGCCTCAGATATAACACAGTGTCACTTCTGCTGCATTTCAGTCATTGAAGTAGCCACAAAGTTCTGCCCAGGTTTAAGGGGCAGCGAAATAATCTCCAGAAATGTTGTCACACCACACAGTCTGCCCTCTGGTTACAATTTAGAGTCCTCCCATTTGTCAGATGCATACACCGTTTCCTCTGAAACTGCCTTGAGGTCTAGGATCTCATCATCTAGATCAGGTACAGGAGGAATAAAGCTCCTCCGGTGTGGTTCCTCAAATACAGTGGCTTTTGACTTGAACACCTGCTCTTAGTTAGTATACACTGAGTGTATTTAAGGAAAGGGGTTCGTGGCCAGGTGCGGTGGCTCACACCTATAATTCCAGCACTTTGGGAGGCTGAGGCGGCTGGATCACCTGAGGTCAGGAGTTCAAGAGCAGCCTGGCCAACATGGGGAACTCCCACCTCTACTAAAAATACAAAAATTAGCTGGACATGGTGACGTGAGCCTGTAATCCCAGCTACTTGGGAGGCTGAGGCACAAGAATCACTTGAACGGAGGCAGAAGTTGCAGTGAGCCAAAACTGCCACTGCACTCCAGCCTGGGTGACAGAGCAAGACTCATCTCAAAAAAAAAAAAAAAAAGGAAAGGTGGTCATAATGTATTGAACTTACTTTTAAATGGTTCAGGGACAAACTATATACTTTTTCACACCTATATATTTGAAGACTATATATACATATAGAAACATGGGCTGGGAGCGGTGGCTCCCACCTGTAATCCCAGCACTTTGGGAGGCCAAGGTGGGAGTATCGATTGAGCCCAGGAGGTCAAGACCAGCCTGGGTAACATAGTGAGACTCTGTCTCTACAAAAAATTAAAAAATTAGCCAGGCATGGTGGCACATGCCTGTGGTCCCAACTACTTGGGCAGCTGAAGTCAGAGGATTGCTTGAGCCTGGGAGATCAAGGCCATAGTGAGCCACGATCACGTCACTGCACTCCAGCCTGGATGACAGAGTGAGACCCTGCCTCAAAAGAAAAGAAAAGAAAAGAAAAGAAAAAATGCACACACACACACACACATATTTCTGGAGATTATTTTGCATTCCTTGAGCCTGGGCAGAACTGTGTGACTGCTTCAATGATGGAATGCAGCAGAAGTGACACTGTTACATTTGAGGCCAGGTTTATATATGGAGAGAGGTGGGGGAGAGGGAGAGAAAATGCAAATAATAAATCAAATTGAACAAATGTAAATAGGTGAATCTGAATAAAGGGTATTTGCAAGCGTTCTTTATACTATTCTTGTTTTTGTAACTTTCCTATAAGCTTGAAATTACTTCCAAATAAAAAGTTTTTTTAATGTGATGCATATGGAATAGGTCCTGAGCTTTAAATATTTTGATGTTTTTAATTCCAGAGCAAATCCTGACTTGATTTTTGTACTAACTCTTTAGTTCCTCCTTTGCCCAGATGTCTACAAGAAGACAGATCTCATTTCCTGAAAGAACTAGTTCTAGGAGAAACCCTCTTTGAGAGAGGAGATTTGGCATAATGAGACTCAGCTTTTTAATGATCTTCGTATAACCTGCCACACTAAAGTCATTTTGAAGCTATGTATGGTTTATAGGGAAATTGTAAAAGAATGCACCTCAGCTTCCTTGTAACAAAAGAGACTGGGATGAGCTGCCTTAAAGAACCATCATTGTGTTCCCAGGGAACAAATTCTAAAAATAGTGGCTGCTGAGAAACAACCTTCTCATCTTTCCTGTATGAAAAGTTCACTTAAATAGAGGGCAGGTCTTTTTACTTACAGTATCACAGTCTCCAAACAAATAAGGAGTAATCATGACTAAATGTCCCATTTTAGAAGCTGTTTGGATGGGCGTGATTACTCCTTGCCTGTCATTCTAGCACTTTGGGAGGCCAAGGCAGGCGGATCACTTGAGATGAGGAATTGGAGATCAGCCTGGCCAACATAGTGAAACCCTCATTTATACTGAAAATACAAAAGTTAGCTGGTATGGTGGTGTGCACCTGTAGTCCAGCTACTCAGGAGGCTGAGGCACAAGAATTACTTGAACCAGGGAGGTAGAGGTTGCAGTGAGCCAAGGTATCACGCCACTGCACTCCAGCCTAGGCAACAGAGCAAAACTCTGTCTCAAAAAAAAGAAAAAAGAAAATTAAAAAAAAAGAAGCTTTTTTTTTTTTTTTGGACACAGTCTTGTGTTGCCCAGGATGGAGTGCTATGGTGCAATCTCTGCTCACTGCAACCTCCCCTTCCTGGGTTCAAGTGACTCTCCTGTCTCAGCCTCCTGAGTACTGGGATTACAGGCACACACTGCCACGCCCAGCTAATTTTTTGTATTTTAGTAGAGTTGGGGTTTCACCATGTTGCCCATGCTGGTCTCAAACCCCTGAGCTCAAACAATCCACCCACCTCGACCTCCCAAAGAGCTAGGATTACAGGCATGAGCCACTGCACCCAGCTGAAGCTGTTAGTGTTTTTAAAATCATATGGTTGAATTGATTGAGCCTAAGAGTTCGAGACCAGCATGGGCAACATATCAAAACCCTATCTCTACAAAAATACAAAAATTAGCCAGGCATGGTGGCATGTGCCTGTAGGCCCAGCTGCTCAAGAGGCTAAGGTGGAAGGATCACCTGAGCCTGGGGAGGTGGAGGCTGCAGTGAATCGTGATCACACCACTGCATTCCAGCCTGGGCAACAGAGTGAGACCCTGTCTCAAAAAATAAAATAAAATAAATAAAATATTCTACTTGTGAACTCGAAAATAAATAAATAAAATAAAATAAAAGGCACCTTGGGGCCATTTAATAAATTCATTTATAACCATTGTGCATAGAATTTTATTCTTTCAAAGCTTATCATTTGGCTGGGCACAGAAGCTCACTCCTGTAATCCAGCACTTTGGGAGGCTAACATGGGAGGATTACTTGAGCCCAGGTGTTGAGACTAGCCTGGGCAACACAGTTAGACCTCCACCTCTCCAAAATTGCTTTTTTAAATTTAGCCATGTGTAGTGGTGCACACCTGTATTCTCAGCTACTTAGGAGGCTGAGGTGGGAGGATCACTTGAGCCCAGGAGGTCAAGGCTGCAGAGAGCTGTGATCATACCACTTTACTCCAGATAGTGTAAGGCCTTATTTAAAAAAAAAAAAACAAAACATTATTCTGAAAAAACATTTTCTTTTTTTTTTGAGAAGAAGTTTCACTCTTGGTTTCCCAGGCTGGAATGCAAATGCGTGATCTCGGCTCACTGCAACCTCTGCTTCCTGGGTTCAAGCAATTCCCCTGCCTCAGCCTCCTGAGTAGCTGGGACTACAGGCATACACCACCATGCCCCGCTAATTTTTGTATTTTTAGTAGAGACAGGGTTTCACCATGTTGACCCGAATGTTCGCGGTCTCTTGACCTCGTGATCTGCCCTCCTCGGCCTCCCAAAGTGCTGGGATTACAGGTGTGAGCCACTGTGCCCGGCCAAAAATTTTTTTTTTTTGAGACAGAGTCTTGCTCTTGTCATCCAGGCTGAAATGCAGTGGTGCCATCTTGGCTCACCACAACCTCTACCTCCCAAGTTCAAGCAATTCTCCTGCCTCAGCCTCCCAAAGAGCTGAAACTATAGGCCCATGCCACCATACCCGGCTAAATTTTGTAATTTTAGTAGAGATGGGGTTTCGTCCTGTTGATCAGTCTGGTCTCGAACTCCTGACCTCATGATCTGCCCTCCTCAGCCTCCCAAAGTGCTGGGATTACAGGCATGAGCCACCATGCCCAGCTTTTCTTTCTTTCTTTGTTTCTTTTGTTTGTTTGTTTTGGTCAGGTTGGTCAGTTGCTCAAAGACTAACATGCTAATCAAATTTCAGTGAAACACAAGCCTAAACTAGGAAGAAGTCGAAACCCTGAATAGACCAATAACAAGGTCTGAAGTTGAGGCAGCAATTAAAAGCCTACCACCCAAAAAATCCCAGGTCCAGATGGGTTCACAGCCAAATTCTACCAGACATACAAAGAGGAGCTGGTACCATTCCTTCTGAAACTGTTTCAAACAATCCAAAAAGAGGGAACCCTTCCCAAATCATTTTATGAGACCAACATCATCCTGATACCAAAACCTGGCAGAGACTCAGCAAGAAAAGAAAACTTCAGGCCAATATCTATGATGAACATAGACGCAAAAATCTTCAATAAAATACTGGCAAACCGATTGCAATAGCACATCAAAAAGCTTATCTACCATGATCAAGTAGGCTTCATCCTGAGGATGCAAGGCTGGTTCAACATACACAAGTCTATAAACTAATTCACCACATAAACAGAAACAAAGACAAAAACCACATGATTATTTCAATTGATGCAGAAAAGGCCTTTGACAAAATTCAACAGCACTTTATGCTAAAAACCCTCAATAAACTAGGTATTGATGGAACGTATCTCAAAATAATAAAAGCTATTTACGACAAACCAACAGCCAATATCATACTGAATGGGCAAAAACTGGAAGCATTCCCTTTGAAATCTGGCACTAGTCAAGGTTGCCCTCTCTCACCACTCATATTCAATATAGTATTGGAAGTTCTAGCCAGAGCAATCAGGCAAGAAAAAGAAATAAAGGGTATTCAAATAGGAAAGGAGGAAGTCAAATTGTCTCTATTTGCAGACAACATGATTGTATATTTACAAGACCCCATCATCTCAGCCCCAAATCTCCTGAAACTGATAAGCAACTTCAGCAAAGTCTCAGGATACAAAATCAATGTGCAAAAATCACAAGCATTCCTATACACCAGTAATAGACTTCAAGAGAACCCAATCAAGAACCAACTGCCATTCACAATTGCTACAAAGAGAATAAAATACCTAGGAATACAACTAACAAGGAACGTAAGGACCTCTTCAAGGAGAACTACAAACCACTGCTCAATGAAATAAGAAAGGACACAAATAGATGGAGAAACATTCCATGTTCATGGTTAGGAAGAATCAATATCATGAAAATGGCCATACTGCTCAAAATAATATACAGATTCAATGCTATCCTCATCAAGCTACTAATACTTTCTTCACAGAACTAGAAAAAAACACCTTAAACTTCATATGGAACCAAAAGAGAGCCCACATAGCCAAGTCAATTCTAAGCAAAACTAACAAAGCAGGAGGCATCACACTACCGGACTTCAAACTATACTACAAGGCTACAGTAATCAAAACAGCATGGTACTGGTACCAAAACAGAGATATAGACCAATGGAACAGAACAGAGGCCTCGGAGGCAACACCACACATCTACAACCATCTGATCTTTGACAAACCTGACAAAAACAAGCAATGGGGAAAAGAGTTCCTGTTTAATAAATGGTGTTGGGAAAACGGGCTAGCCATGTGCAGAAAGCAGAAACTGGACCCCTTCCTGATACCTTACACTAAAATTAACTCCAGATGGATTAAAGACTTAAACATAAGACCTAACACCATAAAAACCCTAGAAGAAACCTAGGCAAAACCATTCAGGACATAGGCGTAGGCAAGGACTTCATGACCAAAACACCAAAAGCATTGGCAACAAAAGCCAAAATAGACAAATGGGACCTAATCAAACTCCACAGTTTCTGCCCAGCAAAAGAAACAGTCATTAGAGTGAATCGGCAACCAACAGAATGGGAAAAAAATTTTGCAATCTACCCATCTGACAAAGGGCTCATATCCAGAATCTGCAAAGAACTAAAACAGATTTACAAGAAAAAAACAAATAAGCCCATTCATTCAAAAGTGGGCAAAGGATATGAACAGACGCTTTACAAAAGAAGACATACATGAGGCCAATGAACATATGAAAAAATGCTCATCATCACTGGTCATTAGAGAAATGCAAATCAAAACTACATTGAGATACCATCTCATGCCAGTTAGAATGGTGATCATTAAAAAATAGGGAGACAACAGATGCTGGAGAGGATGTGGAGAAACAGGAACACTTTTACACTATTGGGAGTGTAAATTAGTTCAACCATTCTGGAAGACAGTATGGCGATTCCTCAAGGACCTAGAAATAGAAATTCCATTTGACCCAGCAATCCCATTACTGGGTATATATCCAAAGGATTATAAATCGTTCTACTATAAGGACACATGCACACGAATGTTCATTGCAGGACTGTTTACAATAGCAAAGACCTGGAACCAACCCAAATGCCCATCGATGTTAGACTGGACAGGGAAAATGTGGCACATATACACCATGGAATACTATGCAGCAATATGAAACAATGAGTTCATGTCCTTTGTAGGGACATGGATGAACCTGGAAACCATCATTCTCAGCAAACTGATGCAAGAACAGAAAATTAAACACTGCATGTTCTCACTCATAGGTGGGTGTTGAACAATGAGAACACATGGACACAGGGAAGGGAGCATCACACACTGGGGTCTGTCAGGGGGAAATAGGGGAGGGACAGCGGGGGGTGGGGAATTGGGGAGAGATAGCATGGGGAGAAATGCCAGATATAGGTGATGGGGAGGAAGGCAGCAAATCACACTGCCATGTGTGTACCTATGCAACAATCTTGCATGTTCTTCACATGTACCCCAAAAACCTAAAATGAAAAAAAAATTTTTTTTCAGTGAAACAGAGGACTTTTGTTCCTGATCATGATGGAGTTTAAAGGGACCAGATTAACCCTTCTGCCATACACCTAGGAAGCTAGAAAAAACACACAGATCAACTGTTTTCAGACATTGAATAATTGGCAGTGCAGAACTGACACCATAGAAAGAAAGAAAACAAATGAGATAAGTTCTGTGATCATCCTAGCTTTTTGCCTAGGGGTGCAATATGGATCATAAAATCAGAACGTGTCAGAACGTGGCTCTCGCTAAGGACAAACAGATTGGAGTTCATGGAACCTAAGGCAGCTGGAAGTTGCTGTACAAAATTCCAAAAAGGAAGAAGCTATGCAAAAACCTTGAGAAATCTGCATAGCATGTTGAGTCTTTGCTGAATATTAAGGTAGGCGTAAGTAGAACTAAGTTTCTAGGAGACTGAGCAAAGAACAATTGAAGAGATGTAACTTAACAATTCCCAGAGCTTATATAGAGCTAGGAAATATTCAAATTCTGACCAATTGGGGTAGAAATAACTTAGTGACCTCCCAAGATGTTCAGCAGAGACTGCAGCAGAGATAAACCTTACTAAAAGGTCTAAACTAGGTCTAGAGTAAAATATACTCTAGAACTGCTTAACAAGCTTAAAAACTGGCCTCAAAAACATCAAACTAATCCAAAAGTAAGTTAACAACCTAGTACAACAAAGACCTATATTCTTTAAGGGAAGACTACAAAATACAGACATTCAACAATATGACATCTATATTAACCAGGTGTGGTGGCACATGCCTGTAATCCCGGCTACTCAGGAGGCTGAGGCAGGAGAAGTGCTTGAACCCAGGAGGTGGGGGTTGCAGTGAGCTGAGACCTCGCCACTGCACTCCAGCCTGGGTGACAGAGCAAGATTTTGTCTGGAAAGAAAGAAAGAGGGAAAGAGAGAGAGAGAGAAAGAAGGAAAGAGAGAGAGAGAAAGAAAGAAAGAGAGACAAGAGAGAGAGAGAGGCCAGGTATAGTGGCTCACGTCTGTAATCCCAGCACTTTGGGAGGCCGAGGCAGGCAGATCACCCAAGGTCAGGAGTTCAAGACCAGCCTGGCTAACATGATGAAACCCTGTCTCTACTAAAAATACAAAAATTAGCTGGGCATAGTGGCAGGTGCCAGTAGTACCAGCTGCTGGGAAGGCCAAGGCAGAAGACTTGCTTGAACCTGGGAGGCAGAGGTTGCAGTGAACCAAGATGGTGCCACTGCACTCCAGCCTGAGACACAGAGCAAGACTTCATCTCAAAACAAAAAAGAATGAAAGAAAGAAAAAATAACATGACATCATATGATCCAATCAAAAATTACTACTGATACCAAGAAGCAGGAGAAAAAGAAAAAAAAAAAAAACAAGAGAAAAATCAGGCAATAGAAATGGACCCAGAAATGACAGAGATGATGGAATTAGCAGACGAGAATGATAAAACAGCTATTATAACTGTATTTAAAGAAAAACATGAACATCATGAGTAAAGAACATATAAAAAAAGAACCAAATGGAACTTCTAGTGATGAAAAATACAGTATCTGAACTTGTAACCACATCATATCAATCTGGCTCAACTTTATTTTTTGAGACAGAGTCTCACTGTGTCACCCAGGCTGGAGTGTAGTGGCACGATCTTGGCTCAGTGTAACCTCTGCCTCCCAGGTTCAAGCTATTTTCCTGCCTCAGCCTCCCAAGTAGCTGGCATTACAGGTGCATGCCACCATGCCTAGCTAATTTTTGTATTTTTAGTAGAGATGGGATTTCACCATCTTGGCCAGCTGGTCTCAAACTCTTGACCTCAAATGATCTGCCTACTTTGGCCTCCCAAAGTGCTGGAATTACAGGCATGAGCCACCATGCCCAGCCAATCTGGCTCAACTTTTATATAACAAAGTTGTGAGTTTTCAGTTGCTATGGACTCCCCAGGTTGAAGGTTATATAACCTGAGCATGCCCAGATGAAGCAAGCATACAATGATAGAGGGAATCTAAGTGCTCAGACCAAGGAGCAGAGACTGAACTAAGTGAACACCATTTAGTTTGATCTAGGATACAGTCAAATCAAACTCTGGCATCACCCCATGCTGGGATCCAGTCAGATCATGCCTTCTGGCATCTCCTCATTGCAAGATCTAATCAGATCCAATCTCATTACCCTATGCTTTTAAAACATGACCTAAGCCCCAGCTTGGGGAGACAGAGTTGAGCATTTCCTCCTGTTTCTTTGCCAGTTGACTCACAGTAAAACTATTCTCAAAAACCAGTACCATAGTACTGGTCTCTATGCACATCAGGCAGTAACAAAATGAAAAATTCAACATGCAGCTGGCTTACCCCAGAGCAAGCAATCAGAGGGAAAAAAAAGGAGGATAACCTAATGTATTAGTTTTCTATTGCAATAATAAATTACCACAAGTTTAGTGGCTTTGAAACTACCTTTGCAAAAATTATGAATGAGATAAATCTGACATAGAAAAAGTATGATAGTGAAAAAAAGAAATCCGACCTAACTGACTCCATTTTGCTTCCTTCCTCCAAGCTGCCCTTGCTCATTTCTGGGCATAGGCCAAACTAACTGTGGGAGGAATTTATAGTTTGAAAGAGGGGTGTCTAATCTATTGGCTTCGCTGGATCACATTGGAAGAAGAATTGTCTTGGACCACACATAAAATACACTAACACTAACAATAGCTCATGAACTTAAAAGAGCATCCAAAAAAAATCCTCAATATTTTAAGAAAGTTTATGAATTTGTGTTGGACCGCATTCAAAGCTGTCCTGGGCCATATGCAGCCCTGTGGGTCACGGGTTGGACAAGCTTGGTTTAAAACAAAGATGATAACAGCCTCTTCCCAAAACTAACTATCTCCTTGTTCAGGGACTAAAACTGCCTTTGAAAAACTAACAAACTAGCTACCACGTTAAAATTATGGGTTAGAAGTCACGTAGCCAGAGGGTACAAGATTTGTAATCTTCCCAATTGCTCCTACAGATAACATCACTATTATAAAATCTAAGATTGATGTTTGACGTATTTTCCAGACCCTGCATTCTGATGGGCTATTTGGTCTTGTAACTCCTAGTAACATATATGAAGAAACTGGCTTATCTGGTTTTGTAACCCCTACCCAGAAACCAACTCAGTGCAGGAAGACAGCTTTGACCCCCTATGATTTCATCCCTCACCCAACCAATCAGCATTCCCCATTCTCTAGTCTCCTGCCCTCCAAACTATCCTTTAAAAACCCTAGACTCTGAGCTTTAGGGAAGGCCAATTCATTCCTGTCCTACTTAGCTAGCCCTACGATGATTAAACTCTTTCTCTACTGCAATACCGTCTCAGATAATTTTTATCTGTGCAACAGACAAAAAGACCCTGGGGTGGGCTTAAAACAACACAAATTTTTTTATTATTTTTACTTTAGAAACAGAGTCTCAGTCTGTCACCTAGGCTGAGTACAGTGGTGTGATCACAGCTTACTGCAGCCTCAAACTCCTGGGCTCAAGCAGCCCTCCTACCTCAGCTTCCTGAGAACTGGGACTACAAGCATGTGTCACCATGCCTAGCTAATTGTTTTAAATTTTGTAGAGACATGGTCTTATTACGTTGCACAGGCTAGTCATGAACTCCTGGCCTCAAGCAATCTTCCTGCCTTGGCCTCTCAAAGGGTTGGGAACATAGGTGTGAAACACTGCATCCAGCCCAAACTTATCATCTTATACTTCTGTACTTTAGAAGTCTGACATGACCATTATGTTGTAAGGAGACTCAAGAAACCCTATGGAGAGGTCCAGGTCATGAAGAACTGAAGCCTTCTGTAGACAACCAGCACTAAATTGCCAGGCATGCAAATGAACCATGCTGGCCCAGTCCAGTCTTCAGATGACTGCAGCCCTGACTGACATCTTGACTGCAGGTTCATAAGAAATATTGAGTCAGAATCACCAAGCTAAGCCACTGCTGGATTCATTTGATCCACCAAAATTGTGTGAGATAATAAGTATTTATTGTCTTAAATCATTAAGTTTAAAACAATATATCTCTTAGCAGTAGATAACTAATGCAAATCTCTTCAACAAATACTGCTAGAACAGCTGGATAGCCACATGTTAAAAAACAAAACTGGTATATTCATACAATGGAATACAACTCAGCAATAAGAAGGAATGAATATATAACATCATGGAGGAATCTCAAATACATTATGCTCAGCAAAAGAAGTTAGGTAGGAAACAGTCCATCTTGTACGATCTGTTCATATGAAACTGTAGAAAAGATTAATCCAGTCCATGGTGATGAAAGCAGACCAGTGGTTGCCTGGGGCTGTGGGTGGGGATGGGGGTCAGGAGGGTGAGTGGGAGGAGTGAAGATTGGGAAAGGACAAATGGAATTTTCAGGGTATGACAGAAATGTTCTGTATATTGATTGTGGTTATATAAGGGTATATTTGTTAAAACTCTGAACTTTACACTTAAAATGAGTTATTATTATTATTTTTGAGACAGGGTCTTGCTCTGACACCCAGGCTGGACTGCAGTAGCGTGATCTCGGCTCACTGCAACCTCCGCCTCCCAGGTTTAAGCAATTCTTCCACCTCAGTCTCCTGAGTAGCTGGGATTACAGGCATACGCTACGATAGCCGGATAATTTTTGTATTTTTATTTTAATTTTATTTATTTATTTATTTTTCAGACAGAGTCTCGCTCTGTTGCCCAGGCTAGAGTGCAGTAGTGGGATCTCGACTCACTACAACCTCTGCCTCCTAGGCTCAAGTCTTGAGTGATTCTCGTACCTCAGCTTCCCCAGTAGCTAGAATTACAGTTGCTCACCACCACGACTGCTGATTTTGTATTTTTAGTAGAGAAGGGTTTTTCACCATGTTGGCCAGGCTGGTCTCAAACTCCTGACCTCAGGTGATCCACCCGCCTCAGCCTCCCAAAGTGCTGGGATTACAGGTATGAGCCACTGCGCCTGGCCCAATTTTTGTATTTTTAGTAGAGACGGGGTTTCTCCATGTTGGCCAGGCAGGTCTCAAATTCCTGACATCAAGTGATCCATCTGCCTCAGCCTCCCAAAGTGCTGGGATTACAGGCATGAGCCACCACGCCTGGCCTTTTTTCTTCTTTCCTTTTGAGATGGTCACGCACTGTCACTCAGGCTGGAGTGCAGTGGCCCAATTACAGCTCACTGCAGCCTTGATCTCAGCCTCCCAAGTAGCTAGGACTACAGGCACATGCCATCATGCCCAGCTACATTTTTTAACATTTTGTAGACACAAGGTCTTGCATTCAATATAATTTAATAATGCCTGTGTTTAGCAAACAGCTGAAAAATTGCAAAAACTTAATAATCAGTTCTGATGAGCCAGTTAGAGCGAACTCTAGCACAATATCGGAGAGTCTGTAATTTACCTGACTGGACCCAACAAGCCCAACCTGGAATTCAAGCTCACCACACCAGTATTTTCCAAATTTCCCTGATGATGATAATTATGAAACTACTGATTCCCAAGCCAGGTGTGGTGGCTCATGCTTGTAATCCCAGCACTTTAGGAGGCCACGAAGAGCAGATTGCTTGAACCCAGGAGTTCGAGACCAGCCTGGGCAACATGGTGAAATCCCATCTCTACAAAAAATACAAAAATTAGCCAGGTATGCAATGTGAAGCTGTAGTCCAGTCCCAGCTACTGGTGGGGAGTGGGGGTGGTGAGGGAATGGGGGAAGGTGGCTGAGGCAGGAAGATCACTTGAGTCCGAGAGGTTAAGGCTTCAGTAAGCTATGATTGCTCCACTGCACTCCAGCTTGGGAGACAGAGTGATACCCTGTCTTCAAAAAAATAATTATTATTAATTCCAGACCTTCTTGGGATATTCTGATTCTAATGCAAGGTGATTTTTCTCAGTCTGAAAAACTCTGATATTAGTCCCCATTCCCACCAAATCTGGGACTGAAGGGAGAGAGTTGGGTATAAATATGGTGCCCTAGAGGAAAGGTGGTGAGATTGAGTCCTTTGGGGAGAAATTGCTGCAAAATTTGAGATGCATTTTTTTGCTCTCCAAAATAATTCCCAGCTCCAACATTCATTGACTCTAGAGTTCTTTCCTGCTCATCTCCCTGAATTCTGTCTTAGCAAAGAAAACTTTCCAGAAAGAGCCAAGAGGAAATCATTAGGCCCAGCAATTTGACATGATCACAGACACTTGCATATCATTAGACTATTTAGAAACATGCTCTAAAGTTCTGAGGTTGCCATTCTGCAGTGTTATTTTGATACCCTGACAAGATATTTTTAGAGCACATGAAGCCCAAATTAAAACATTGCTACAAGGGAAAAAAAAAAGTGAAATCCAACCAGGGGTCTATTAAATGGAAAACTACAGTAAATATCAGATAAGAGTGAAGAAAAAAGTACAAAACATTTTTGAGAACTATTTTGGGAGAAGCAGGAGTTGGAGAGATGCTCATGACCTACACGCAGAGATGTGTCTGTATTCTGCAGGTAGGGGAGGGAAAGCCTTATCCCTGTGTTATAGAACTGAACTGGGGTCCACTCACGTAGCCCAGCAAAAAGAATGCTGATGTCAGGACAGCAGTGAAAGAAAGTGAGGACTTTATTGCGAGGTGCCAAGCAAGTAGAGTCGGCCGCTCGTGCTTTAAGACCTGACCTCCCAGATGGCTTACAGGTAAGGGTTTTTAAAGGCAGAGAGACGGATGTTATAGGCAAAGTCATAAATCAGTATAAGGAGGCTATATGTTACTTTGCTTTAAAAAGGAAGGGAGGACAGGTGGATTCAAAAAAAAATTTGATTTGTGATTGGTTAAGAAGGCAAAGCTTTTGTCTAAAACTTTGGGATCAGGAGAAAAGAATGTTACCTCTGGTTCATGTTCATGAATGTGACCTTCTCCAGGCCCTTCAGGAAGAAATTTAAAACAAAGAATGGATGGTTGGAATTCAGTCCTCTGTTCCCCCTTATCTGAGGTCTATGTGCCAACAGAGTTGGATGGGGGTCCAGGTTTCTCAAAAACAACTCAAGGACGTATATTAAGATGTTATCAGCCAGGCACAGTGGCTCACGCTTGTAATCCCAGCACTTTGGGAGGCCAAGGTGGGCAGATCACTTGAGGTCAGGCGTTCGGGATCAGCCTGGCTAACATGACAAAACCTCATCTCTACTAAAAATACAAAAATTAGCCAAGCATGGTGGTGTGCACCTGTATTACCAGCTACTTGGGAGGCTGAGGCAGGAGAATCACTTGAACCTGAGAGGCGGAGGTTGCAGTGAGCTGAGATCATGCCACTGCACTCTGGCTGGGGTGACAGAGCAAGACAAGATGTTATCTTTAGTTTCTATAGGGAATAAAATATCTCCTGACTCTAACATCCTTCATTATTGTTTTAAACTACTATTATCCTTTTGTTCATCAAGTTGTTCATTTACTTCTACGGGCTAGCTAGGTGCCTCCTGGAATTTCCCTTCAAGGAACTCCAGCTTTTTCTTTTTCTTTTTCTTTTCTTTTGAGATGGAGTCTTGCTCTGTCCCCCAGACTGGAGTGCAGTGGTGCAATCTTGGCTCATGGCAACCTCCGCCTCTTGGGTTCAAGCAACAATTCTCCTGCCTCAGCCTCCTGAGTAGCTGGGATTACAGGAAGAAATTTAAAACAAAGAATGAGTGGTTGGAGTTCATTTCTCTGTGTATAGTCCTATATATAAAAATATATTTTTTTCTTTATTTTCATGCTTGGGGAGGAGGGTGACCAGCAGGTCCCTAAGAAGGGTCCTTGCTCAGTCTCACCTGCAGCCTGTCTTGGCAGGTCCTGATGCCTGGTATTGGTACAAGAGGAAACTCCTGTCTACTGGTGAGGGCTGGATGTAGGCTGCTGACAGTGAAGATACAGGACTTTACCGTACACAGTCAAAGATCTTACTGGCCTTCTGTTTACTTCCTGGTTCCTTGGCTTGGGCCTGGAATATGGTTAGGTGGGCTTTAAACCCCCTTCCCTTCTTCCTCTGCTTTTTTTCTCTCAAGACCAGCCCTGTTTCTGGTGTTTGTCACAGTGTTTCCATTTGAAGCCTTCCATGGGTTAAAGATCCATCTAACCTCCAAAATCACTGCTGAGAAGGTCCACATGCTTAGGTTAGACTTGTTAGATCCTTAGTTCCTAAAATCTTTGGGGTGAGACCTCTTTGATGAGTCTTTGCATACAATTCACTGGATAGCGCTTCAAGGGTTTTAAGCACCTTAGTGGATTAAGACAGTGTCTTAAGTAATGATTCAGATCCAGGTGGCCTTGGAGTAGGGACACCTTGCCTCAGCTGGGAGCTGCTGGCATGCTCTGCAGACCCAGCACTCCGGCTATGACAGGGATTTCCATGGCCTTCCTTTTCTTGGAGTCTTTATACAATTCTAATTGGATAATTTGGAGCAAGATCAAAAGGCCTCTTTCGGCAATTTTAAGATATGCTTGAGTTTCTTATCAAGAAAAGAGGGTAGAGGAGAGCTCTTTATAGAAGAATTCTATATTACTGTTTAACCCAGAGAGAGAGATGGGCAGATTTCATATCTATGAGGGGAAGTGTAAGCAGTAGATGCTAAGAGTTGTATTCTATGTATGCTTAATTCAGGACATAAAAGAAGAATTTCGTGAGTTCCATCACATGTACTGTGAGATGAGGGTAAAGCATGATTATGAAACAGGTCTTTGCCATCAAAGACCATGTCAGCCTGCATAAAGTGGAGGATGGACAAATTAACAACCCACAAACCCCCACTTGCCAGATGCCTAAAGTTCAGGGCACATATTTGGATTTTTTTAAAAAATGTGGTAGAGGGATGACTTTGTTGAATGACTTGACTTGCCCTATAGAGTCATTTTATGCTGACCAATGGAATTTTGAAGAATGCTCCCAAAGGCAAGGGATTTTTGTTTTGTCTTAGTTAATGTTGAGCCATTATCCCTGGCTGCTGTTAGGTTCAGTTGTCTCTTCAGGCTACTACCCATGGTTGATAATAAAACCATTATGGGAATAGGGCAGTCATCCAAAGCCTAGGGCTTGCTGAAAGCTCTGGCAGGGAAAATGGTAGCTTGGGATGAGGGAACAGAAAGGGACCGCTAAGCTTTGAGGTTCTAACACTTATTTCTTCCTTCTGAATTGAATTGCATATATTATACACACATGCACACATACACATATATTCATGCATTATATATCTATGTATGTATCCAATTCCTTTTTTTTTTTTGAGACAGAGTCTCAATCTGTTGCCCAGGTTGGAGTGCGGTGGTTCTATCTCAACTCACTGCAACCTCTCCCTCCCGAGTTCAAGCAAAATTTCCTGCCTCAGGCTCCCAAGTAACTATGATTACAGGCATGTACCACCATGCCCAGCTAATTTTTTAATTTTTAATTTTTAGTTGAGAGGGGGTTTCACCATGTTGGCTAGGATGGTCTCGATCTCTTGACCTCTTGTTCCACCCACCTTGGCCTCCCAAAGTGTTGGGATTACAGGCGTGAGCCTTTTTTTTTTTTTTTTTTTTTACTATTAAATTTATCTTTTTTATATTCTACTGCATCTTCTCAGAATTGTGTTCTGTCACCAAAAGCAGTTTCAACAAAAGCAAAAACTGACAAATGGGATCTAATTAAAGAGCTTTTGCACAGCAAAATAAATGATCAATAGAGTAAAACAGACAACCTACAGAATGGGAGAAAATTTTCGCAAACTATGCATTCTACGAAGGTCTAATATCCGGCATCTATAAGGAACTTAAACAAATTTACAAAAAAAAAAAAAAACAAAATAGGCCAGGTGCTGTGGCTCACGCTTGTAATCTCAGCTCTTAGGGAGGCAGAGGCGGGAGGATAGCTTGAGCCCAGGAGTTTGAGATCTGCCTGAGCATTATAGTGAGACCCTGTTCTCCACAAAAAGGTTAAAAAAAAAAAAATTAAAGTCAACAAAGGACATGAACAGACACTTTCCAAAAGAAAACATACATGCAACCAATAAGCATATGAAAAAAAAAAGCTCAACATCTCTACTCATTAAAGAAATGAAAACCAAAACCGCAATGAGATACCACCTCATGGCCAGTCAGAATGGTGATTATTAAAAAGTCAAAAAATAACAAATGTTGGCAAGGTTGCAAAGAAAAAGAAGCACTTCTACACTGTTGGTGGGAGTGTAAATTAGTTCAACCATGACAGAAAGCAGTGTGGTGAATCCTCAAAGAGCTAAAAAGAGAACTACCATTCAACTCAGCAATCCTGTTATTGGATATATATACCCAAAGGAATATAAATCATTCTACCATAAAGACACAGGCACTTGTATGTTCATTGCAGCACTATTCACAATAGCAAAGACATGAAATCAACCTAAATGCCCATCAGTGGTAGATTGGATAAAGAAAATGTGGTATATATCCATCATGGAATACTATGCAGCCATAAAAAAGAACGAGATCATGTCCTTTGCAGGAACACTAATGGAGCTGAAGGCTATTATCCTTAGAAAACCAACAAAGGAAGCCAGACACAGTGGCTCACACCTGTAATCCCAGCACTTTGGGAGGCCAAGACGGGTGGATCATGAGATCAGGAGTTCAAGACCAGCCTGACCAACATGGTGAAATCCAATATCTAAAAAAAAAAAAAAAAGTAAAGTAAAAGAAAGCTAACATAGGAACAGGAAACCAAATACTGCATGTTCTCAGTTATAAGTGGGAGCTAAATGATGAGAACACATGAACACATAGAGGGGAACAACACACACCAGGGCCTACCGGTGGGTGGAGGGCGAGAGGAGAGAGAGAATCAGGAAAAATAACTAATGGGTACTAGGCTTAATACCTGGGTGACAAAATATTCTGTGCAACAAACCCCCAAGACACAAGTTTATCTATATAAAACCGCACATGTCATGTACCCTTGAATTTTTTTTTTTTTTTAGAAAAAGAGAGAAAAGGAGAAAGAAAGAAACAGCAAAAGAAAGAAAAAAAAGAATGAAAGAGAAAAAGAAAGAGGAAGAGAAAGAGGGAGAGAGAATGGGATTCTTGTTTTATTGCCCAGGCTAGAATACAGTCTAAAAATGGGTATTAAAAACCTCTTTTATGCCAATAATTGTGCTTAACAATGGAGACAGGAAGGAATAGGGGATGAAAATAACAAATAAGCAGCCAACCAATATTTT
>PVKP010042184.1:0-18247 GCA_004027715.1 Plecturocebus donacophilus
GCTGGGTGCAGTGAGTGGCTCAAGCCTGTAATCCCAACACTTCAGGAGGCCGAGGCAGGTGGATCACCCGAGGTCCGGAGTCCGACACCAGCCCAGCCAACATGGTGAAACCCCGTCTCTACTAAAATTCAAAAATTAGGCAGGTGTGCGCCTATAATCCTAGCTACTCAGGGGGGAGCTGAGACAAGAAAATTGCTTGAACCCGGGAGGCAGAGGTTGCAGTGAGCCGAGATTGTGCCACTGCACTCCAGCCTGGGCGACAGAACGAGACTCCATCTCAAAACAAAAACAATACCCTAGTACCCTAATCTCTTATTTTTTTCTTTTTTTTTTTGAGACAAAGTCTTGTTGCCCAGGCTGGAATGCAATGGCGCCATCTTGGCTCACTGCAAACTCCGACTCCTGGGTTAAAGCAATTCTCCTGCCTCAGCCTCCTGAGTAGCTGGGATTACAGGCACCCACCATCATACCCAGCTAATTTTTTGGCCAGGCTAGTCTGGAACTCTTCACCTCAGGTGATCCACCCGCCTCAGCCTTCCAAAGTGCTGGATTACAGGCATGAGCTGCCGTGCCCAACCTACTCTTATTTCAATAATTACCAATAATGATACAGCAAGAATGTATACAATCTAATCTTCATTTTACTGTGATTTTACCTTTACACCACTGTTGGGGTTTCAGACAGCAGAAAGCAGGTGTTTTATTGTAGACAATCTTGAATGAATTCCAAGTTCCACAATATGACTTTGTGGCTTGAGATAATATTTTAACCTTTTAGTGCCTTCGTTTCCTCATTTACAAAATGATAATCATAATAGCTGCTACTGCTTAAATTTACAGTGAGAATTAAATAAGGTAAGGCTGGCATGTGGTAGGCACACAAAAATGTTAAATCATTATCCTTCTATCCAGGCAGAAATCCTAAGCTCTAGACTCCACTGCAGTCTCATTCACGCAAACTTTAATTTTATATCTTAACTAAATGTGTCATTTGAAACCCTGTGCGGTTAGAGTGGTGGAGATAAGATCTTCATCATATTGACTTTTTTTTTTTTTTAAGATGGGGTTTCACCATGATGGCCAGGCTGGTCATGAACTCCTTACCTCAGGTGATCCACCCACCTGGGTATCCCAAAGTGCTAGGATTACAGGCGTGAGCCACAGCGTCCAGTCATATTCTGACTTTTAAATATATAAACTCTAAATCATTCCATTTAAGACATAGCCCAAGTCCCAGAACACGTTTTGAGAGTAACTAGAAACAGAGGTTATTTGTTCTGCTTTCTTTAATCACTGCTATTGGATGGGATCGCCCAAACAAGTGGTTGTGAGCCCCAATTCTATTTTCCACCGGTTCAATGATTAAAATAATTACAAAAATGTAAAATACAGCACAGGTTATAGTTCGAAACGTGTGCTTGTTAAACTTTAGGCTCTGGGGTGTGAAAAGAAAGATTCCGGATACCATTACCAGCAGTTATCATAGGGGAAGGAAGACCGGGAGAGGGGAGCCGCCGGGAAGGTTCCCGCTATCAAAGGAAACTGAAAGAGTATCTCACAGTACACATCTTCCTCTTTCTAGAGTTGAATCTATTTCCAGGAAGGAAATTACGGTATTGCTTAACAAAAAAGATAATTAAAAAAAAAACTTGAACCAAAAAAAAGCTAGGCTTGATTCAAGCTTTCCCAGCTGCTTACCTTCCCACAAATGACATCTCTGAGCCTCGTATTTCTCCTAACATGGGGATGAATAATACACACCTTAGAGAACTGTGTTGATGATTAGATAGATGACAATGAAAGCATTCTGTATGTAGTAAAAGCCTTGTATAAAATTAAATTCTTGGGACGTGGGGGGAAGCTAAGAATATCTATCCATGAACTCATTCCTCCCCAAAATGAAAGTATGAAAAGGAAGTTTTTCCTGTTTGAGTCTGTCTCTAGCCTTTACTGGCTTTGACATGGACAAGGTGTCCTCGCTCTTCTGACAGCCTTCTTCGCAGTCTAGAGACCTTCTAATTCCAGCCTTGCTACTAAAAGTTCTTTTAATGTAGTCTTAAAAAATCTTTTCCCCCATCCGTGCCTACTTATCTACTAAACAGGATTAATAGCTACCCTGCTTGCTTGAAAGGACACATAGAGTGTTCAACGTACCCGGGACAGGCCTTTAGAACGACAAGGCCTCCAATGCCCGCGGCCATGCACAAAACTGCACAATTTAAAATTCTAGGCACCATTGTTTTGTGCACCAGTTCAGTCACGTTTTCAAGGCGTCTGCATGGTCTGTCGTTTAATTTTTGATGAAAGTCAAAGCAGCAAAGGTATTACCTCATGCTACTGAAAACACAAATGCTCAGAAAGTCCAAATCAAGGACGCACGGCTGCCGGACCCTATGATTCCTCATGCCTGGTTCACCTGAGAATACACTCGCCACCTTTTAAGACTGTTTATTTTATAAACAACGGAGAAATGTGAAGCTTGGACCTGTGGGGGAAGAGGCCCAGGGGTCCGGGCTCAAAGAAGCGGGTTCGCCTTTTCCGCAGAGGAACCAGACAGGACCCCGCCCTGCGCGGGGGGGTTCTGAAAAGCCGGGCCCTTTAAACCTCTGCGTCGGGGGCTGCCTCCCAACAGCTGCCGTAGCGAAATGAGGGTGCTGGGGTGGGTGGGAGCTGCCGAACTAACGCGCCCCACCCCGCGGCGGCCTAGCGGCTTCCTCCAACCCCGATCCTGGGTGCCCCTAAGCGAGCTGCCCTAGCAGCACCCTGAAGCCGGAACCTTCGCCGCAGCCTGTCGGGGTCAGCCCTTGCCAAAGCCACGCTGCGAAATATGGTTTCGCGAAAAGTGGGGGTACTTAGAGGTCCGTCCGGAACACGGAGGTGGGGGCTGGGAAAGAAGAAACGAGGATGTGGGTGGGGGAGGGGAGCAACAACCTTGGCAGCCATTTTGTCCTCGTTCCACTTCCGTCTTCTCCTCCCCAGCTCCCGCGCCCGAACCCCTCCCTTCACGCCCTGCGCGATTCCTCCCCCAGTTCTGCGCGGGCCGAGATCGCGGCTAGTGCCGCTGTCATTGGTTGGTTCCCAATTTGCCCACCCCTCTTCCTCCTCCTCCTTCCGCCCTGTCCCGCCCGCGCTGGCTGGGGGCGCATGCGTAGAGGCGGACGCTCCCCTCCCCCGCCCGGGGTAACTGAGGACTCCCGCGCGCGGGCTCTTTGAGCCCCACCCTCCCTTTCCCCGGGGCCGTCAGGAGAGCGGGGGCGAGCTTGAAAGTTCCAGAACGCTGTGGTGAGTGCGTTATCGCGAGGCGGAGCGCCGTGGGGTGGGGGCGGGGCGCGGGGCGGGGCGCGGGGCGGGGCGGGGCCCGAGGAGTGGAGCTGGGCTTGTGATTGGGTCTTGTAAAGGCAGCTGGAAGTCTATTGGCCGGGAAAGCCGTAATGGCAGGCAGCAAGGGCGGGCCCCTTCTGGAAGGTTCTGAGACCCGGTATAAGAGGCGGGGTGGCGGGCGGAAATCGGCCTCATTGAACTCCCTTGCAGCTGTCGGGGTTACTGTGGGTTTCTTCGTCGTCGGGGCCAGGCCTACACGCCAGGTAGAAATCTCTCCTCAAGAGTCGGGTGGTGGATTTGGGAGCTTGCCCTCAGGTCGGTTGGACTTGCTGCGGCTCGGAGGGTTCTGAGAATCTCGCCCTGTCGGTTGTGGCCCTTTCCACAGGATTAAGGCTTAGCTCTCGATGTGGTGGCAGCGGTCCTCGGTGCAGCCGGCAGGACAGAAATGTAGGGTGTGGGTCGCCGGGTCCCCGGGGAAGGCTGGGCGGCGCTCAGCGACCGCGTGGCGGGGGAGGGCTGCCGCATCGGTTTGTCCGGCGCTCAGGGAAGTGGAGCCAACGCTTTTCCCCGGTTTCCTGGTTAGTCTAGTCTTTCCGTGGTTTTTCAAAGCCGTTCTGGGCGTGCTTCCAATATGGGGGCGAATTCCGGAGTAATTAAAAGCCTGTTGACTCCGGGGGGCATTGGCACCTGCCAAGGGAGGGGAACAAATAGGGCTTACCTCAGGGTTGAGACCACGTGCTCAGCAACGCCCCAGGCCCTTTAGGCAGATGGATCCGGGATGGGTCCTTCGTTCAGGGCATGCTCTGTTGCGGTTGGCTCGGCAACCTGGACTGCAGCACTAGTTCTGAGCCTCCCGCGTGCTTAGACGAGAGGTGATGGGGCACAACTCACGCTCGCAGTGGTCATACTTTTAGCCCGATTATGAGTTCTCTAAGGGCTAGGGCAAATATTTTGAATTTTTAAGCTGGGTTTTTCTTTTTTAGCAACCATGTCGAAGGGACCTGCCGTTGGTATTGATCTTGGCACCACCTACTCCTGTGTGGGTGTTTTCCAGCACGGAAAAGTAGAAATAATTGCCAACGATCAAGGAAACCGAACTACTCCAAGCTATGTTGCCTTTACCGACACTGAACGATTGATCGGTGATGCCGCAAAGAATCAAGTTGCGATGAACCCTACCAACACGGTTTTTGGTGAGTTACTAATTTTGGGTGTTTATGGCACAAATTTAACAAGGCTGGAAAGTGGGACGTCTGACTGGCAAGTTTATCGAATGTAATGCGGGTGCTTTCTGTTTCAAGAAAAATAGGCTTATTCTCAAGTCTTAGAAAACAAAATACCACCCTTTTCAGGCTGAGGTCAAGATACTGTAGTATGTCACTTCGAACGTTTACTACCTATTTGGTAGTTGAATTCATCTGGTTATGAAATTAGGTAGTTGAATCATGGATTTTGGTTTTTATCAGAAGAGGTATGAAATTGAAAGCATTATCATTTGATAACCTTTTGCAGATGCCAAACGTCTCATTGGACGCAGATTTGATGATGCTGTTGTCCAGTCTGATATGAAGCATTGGCCCTTTATGGTGGTGAATGATGCTGGCAGGCCCAAGGTCCAAGTAGAATACAAGGGAGAGACAAAAAGCTTTTATCCAGAGGAGGTATCCTCTATGGTTCTGACAAAGATGAAGGAAATTGCAGAAGCCTACCTTGGGAAGGTGAGGTTTGTGTCTGTCAACGCTAGAAACCGATGAGTCTTGACAAAATCCACAGTAATTTACATTGGGGGGGCTCCAGCTGTTTTTTTTAACCAGCATTAATAAAATCCCATTTGCTGGTAGTGTAATCGTTTGGTATCAATCTGTGGTCTTTGTGTTCCTTATTCTAGACTGTTACCAATGCTGTGGTCACAGTGCCCGCTTACTTCAATGACTCTCAGCGTCAGGCTACCAAAGATGCTGGAACTATTGCTGGTCTCAATGTACTTAGAATTATTAATGAGCCAACTGCTGCTGCTATTGCTTACGGCTTAGACAAAAAGGTATGTACCATTTGTGCTGCAAGATTCGATTATTTTAAGGTTAATTTGAGCCATCAGAAATTTAAAGATTGTTTTTAATGACAGGTTGGAGCTGAAAGAAACGTGCTAATCTTTGACCTGGGAGGTGGCACTTTTGATGTGTCAATCCTCACTATCGAGGATGGAATCTTTGAGGTCAAGTCTACAGCTGGAGACACCCACTTGGGTGGAGAAGATTTTGATAACCGAATGGTCAACCATTTCATTGCTGAGTTCAAGCGCAAGCATAAAAAGGACATAAGTGAGAACAAGAGAGCTGTAAGACGCCTCCGTACTGCTTGTGAGCGTGCTAAGCGTACTCTCTCTTCTAGCACCCAGGCCAGTATTGAGATCGATTCTCTCTATGAGGGAATCGACTTCTATACCTCCATTACCCGTGCCCGATTTGAAGAACTGAATGCTGACCTGTTCCGTGGAACCCTGGACCCTGTAGAGAAGGCCCTTCGAGACGCCAAACTAGACAAGTCACAGATCCATGATATCGTCCTGGTTGGTGGTTCTACTCGCATCCCCAAGATTCAGAAGCTTCTCCAAGACTTCTTCAATGGAAAAGAACTGAATAAGAGCATCAACCCTGATGAAGCTGTTGCTTATGGTGCAGGTAACAATAGTATTTGAATTAATCCTGATGGCAGGCAGGCCCAAGATGACTCGCTGTGATGAGTGATTTGTTGAACATTCGTAGTTTCCACCAAAAGCTTGGCTAATGATGGCACACCTTCCTTGGATGTCTGAGCGAGTGATGCATTATTAAAACAGGAGCTATGTGCTGGGTTTTCTTACAGCTTTTCAGCCTTTTAACGTTAACTTTTTTCTTTGTTAGCTGTCCAGGCCGCCATCCTGTCTGGAGACAAATCTGAAAATGTTCAAGATTTGCTGCTCTTGGATGTTACTCCTCTTTCCCTTGGTATTGAAACTGCTGGTGGAGTCATGACCGTCCTCATCAAGCGTAATACTACCATTCCTACCAAGCAGACACAGACCTTCACTACCTATTCGGACAACCAGCCTGGTGTGCTTATTCAGGTATGTTTCTGTACTTATCTCGGCTTACTGATCTCATGTAGTATGAAGTCTTGACTAACTCGCTATGATGATGGATTCCAAAACCATTCGTAGTTTCCACCAGAAAGTCTTAATGTTGGCCAGTTCCTTCCTTGGATGTCTGAGCGACTACTCTTCCTTAGCAGGACTAGCATTAGCACAAAGACCTGAAGTCCATTGTAGTAATTTGTTTTATTCCTTACCAAGGTTTATGAAGGTGAGCGTGCCATGACGAAGGATAACAACCTGCTTGGCAAGTTTGAACTCACAGGCATACCTCCTGCACCCCGAGGTGTTCCTCAGATTGAAGTGACTTTTGACATTGATGCCAATGGCATCCTCAATGTGTCTGCTGTGGACAAGAGTACAGGAAAAGAGAACAAGATTACTATCACTAATGACAAGGGTAAGTGGGTCCACATGGCACTGCCATCTGGTCTTGACAGGGATCATAATGGTATTTCAATTGTTTCTGGTGCCGTAATGGCATCTAGCTGAGACAAAGTGGAAATGGTTACATTGCAGGCTATGTATACACAGGTTAATGCTCAAGGCTTTTACTTAAAAGACTTAATTTCTCTCAAAAGGCCGTTTGAGCAAGGAAGACATTGAACGTATGGTCCAGGAAGCTGAGAAGTACAAAGCTGAAGATGAGAAGCAGAGGGACAAAGTGTCATCTAAGAATTCACTTGAATCCTATGCATTCAACATGAAAGCAACTGTCGAAGATGAGAAACTTCAAGGCAAGATTAATGATGAGGACAAACAGAAGATTCTGGACAAGTGTAATGAAATTATCAACTGGCTTGATAAGAATCAGGTTTGTGATTTTTTTTTTTTTCCCCCTTAACTAAATTATGAGGAAGGGGATGGTAAACCAAGCTTTTGAGCTGGATTTCAGTATAAGGTCACAATGATGAATGGTCCAAAACATTCGCGGTTTCCACCAGAATTCAAGGTGTTGGCAACTACCTTCCTTGGATGTCTGAGTGACCCAAGATGTTAAGGAATTGGGCCCTGTTTTAATGTGATACTGGCCCTCTGGTGAGAGTTTGTGTCAGACTTTGTATTAGATTGCATCAGGATTAAAGAAGGGTTAACATTACAAGAATTCATAGTAATTCCTTTTTCTCTTCCTCAGACTGCCGAGAAGGAGGAATTTGAACATCAGCAAAAAGAGCTGGAGAAAGTCTGCAACCCCATCATTACCAAACTGTACCAGAGTGCAGGAGGCATGCCAGGAGGAATGCCTGGGGGATTCCCTGGTGGTGGAGCTCCTCCCTCTGGTGGTGCTTCCTCAGGGCCCACCATTGAAGAGGTTGATTAAGCCAACCTAAGTGTAGATTGAGCATTGTTCCACACATGTAAAACATTGAAGGACCTAAATTTGTAGCAAATTCTGTGGCAGTTTTAAAAAGTTCAGCTGCTATAGTAAGTTACTGGGCATTCTCAATACTTGAATATGGAACATATGCACAGGGGAAGGAAGGAAATAACATTGCACTTTATAAAACACTGTATTGTAAGTGGAAAATGCAATGTCTTAAATAAAACTATTTAAAATTGGCACCATACAACTGTCTTGAGTCTTTAAATAGCTTATCAGGCCAGCTGGTGGGAGAAATAGGCTTAGTAGGTGATTATGTGAATCTTACTAACTTCTCCCTGCTCCCTCTTAAGGTTGAATTACGAGGGCTGTGTGGCAACTTGCCCTGCAGAGTATGATGGATGGTATCAGCTTTGGAAAGCAGAGCATGAAAAATTAGATCTGGCTCTAAACCTTAGGCCTTATGCTGAAGAGGCAGAAAGCTGATTTAATGGTGGTTTTTTGGGGTTTTAATGTTTTCTCAACCCATTCTGTATATAAACCTGCTTAGGAGCAAAGCCTTATTTGCCTAGAGGGTTGTAATATAGATTATCATTAAGAATTTGAAGGTCAGTGGACACTCAAGAGGTGCTAACCAAAAAAAATTTGGAGGTCAGAACCAAGCACTGGGCAGTGAATGTTAAGCTACATGGCAGAGGTATCTTTGAATTGCAATCCCTTGTATGAACCACTGCCCTGGGGCTTAAATTTCCTATTTGTGGGTTAAGGTCATTCGGAAGGCCTTGTGGAGCTAACCTTAGCACCTGGTTAACAGTCCGAACAGTGAATTGTGATAGCCAGATTTAAGTGATCTCGCTAATCTTAGCATATGCCAAAAAGCTAATTTCATGAAGGAGCTGTAGTCCCCTTGGGTATTAAAAAGGCACCAATGAGGCTGGGCACAGGTCATGCTTGTAATCTCAGCACTTTGGGAGGCCGAGGTGGGCGGATCTCACCTGAGGTCAGGAATTTGAGACCAGACTGGCCAACATGGCCCCATCTCAAAAAATGTCAGCTAATGGCTGGGTGTCTTAATGGGAATTTATAGCACTATTTGATGTACTACTTTTTCTATATTTTCTTCAAGGTTATAAGAAATAGAACTACATTTTATTTTTTTGGGTGGAGTTTGATTATTGCTGCACAGGCTGGAGTGTAATAGCTCACTGCTACCTCCATCTCTTGGTACAAGGGATTCTCCTCCCTAGCTCCCGAGTAGCTAGGATTACTGGCATGTGCCACCACACCCAACTAACAGTAGAGACAGGATTTCTCCATGTTGGTCAGGCTGGTCTCTGGCCCTCAGGTGATCTGCCCACCTTGGCCTCCCGAAAGTGCTGAGATTACAGGTGTGAGCTACTGCACCGGGCCTATTTGTATTTAGGATTCTGTTGTGGTCTAGTAGTTAAGCCAGTAGAGATATTTAAACCTTAAGTTCCTAATTAGCTGTTTATTAGGTAAGGCTTAGAGGAAGAGAAGGTGACCATAGGGACAGTAATCTACCCCTTCCCATTCAGTTTACAGTTACGGTATTTGCTTCTCTTCCCTTACTTGATTCTTCAGATAACTTTACAATGGAAGGATGGTTGGATGCTCTGGCTGTACATGCACAAATCTACACAGCAGCAAAATTTGGTTTTGCAGGAGTTAATGTAAAGATGCTTTAGTTTGTAAGAGGAAACTCCATGACCTAGATGGCTCGTTCATCCCTGCTGCTTTGGGAAGAGGGACCAAAAAATTTAATCTCCAGGTCCAGTTTTGGACTTAACATTCAGGTTTCTGCTTAACTTGGCAATGATTGTATTCTAAAATGTACTTTTACTACTATAGCTCTCCCAAGTTTCTACTTGACATTTTTTGACTTTTTTTTTTTGAGTTGGGAGTTTTGCTTTTGCCCAGGCTGGAGTGCAATGGCTGGATCTTCGCCGCAACCTCCACCTCTTGGGTTCAAGAGATTCTCCTGCCTCAGCCTCCCGAGTAGCTAAGATTACAGGCATGTGTCACATACCCAGCTAATTTTTGTATTTTTGGTAGATACAGGGTTTCTCCATGTTGGTCAGGCTGGTCTTTGAACTCCCGAACTCAGGTGATCCGCCAGCCTCCAGTCTCCCAAAGTGCTAGGATTACAGGCGTGAGCCACTGCTGCGTCCAGCCTCTACTTGAGACTTTTTTTTTCTTCCCAGAGATGGAGTCTCTCTGTCACCCATGCTGGAGGGCAGTGGTGTGATTTCGGCTCGCTGCAACTTCCCCGTCTCAGGCTCAAGCAATTCTGCCTCAGCGTCCTGAGTAGCTGAGACTACAGGAGCACGCTACCACACCTGGCTAATTTGTATTTTAGCAGGGACAGGATTTCACTGTGTTGCCCCAGCTGGTCTCAAACTCCTGAGCTCAGACAATGAGCTGAGATTGCAGGCATGAGCCATCATGTCCAGGCCTTAATACTTTGAGTTCTAAGAGAATAATTGTCTAAGACCACAGCAATAAAGTTAATTTCAACCATGTTGCTACAATATTTACGTACATATATTAAAAAATGATAATGCCTGTGGAAAATTTTTTGTTGAGTACTTACATTCCAGGCCTTAGGCTTTCAAAGGAAAGGCGGCCTTTTGGATTCCATTAAGGTGGGATGATGAAGTGGTTGGTAGGATGTAAATAGGAAACGCTGAGAATTTCCATTTCTGTGGGTCTACATACTGATGTAAGGTCATCTTTGTTCACTAGGTGGCAGTAGGTATAAAACTTAGTACTGGGGAAAGCTGCTGTACATTTTTGTTAGGTCTGTGCTGTTGTGATTTCTAGCTGAAAGCACAGCAGATAATGAAGGAAGTCAGCCCTGAATATCCACAATTACCTTCCAGACATTCTCAACTGAGGAAGTGCCCTCCTTAGGCTTGAGTTGAGATCTCAGTATGTACTTGGGGAATGAAGGGGATTACAGATTGGTTTAGAATCTGGAGGGTGAAGTGAAGAAAAAAAGCTCAGAGAATACAGCCTTTTCTGATCCACACTGGCTAGTTTAAGTCACCATGTTATTTCCCTCATCCCCCTGAACTGCTTCTGAGACTCTCATCACACTTTGGTGAAATGCTTAAATTTCTAAGTTCACCCAAGAATGGAGGAACACTGTGTGCACATCTGTGTTCTCAGTGTCTGGAACATAAGCAGCATATTTGTCAAGTGAATGAATAAAAAGGGGTGGGTGGAGCAGGTACCCAAGAGGGTAGAATATGCTCCCTTTGTGCTTTCTAATAGTTTGGTCATGATCATCTCTCTTGAAGGAATGGGAGGGTGGGTGCTGGATCAGCTCGGACTCTTCCTTGCAGAGTGGGGAGCCAACATTCGAGCTGCATGCGATAAGAAAATCAAACCTGGAGCCGCTTTGGGTAAATGAAAGTTGGCAATAACAGAACTGCCAAGATCTTGACTGTAATAAAGGTCCATCTGGTGTCTTCACATTGCCCCTAGATCTGGGCACTATGTGGAGTCAGTGAGGTGAGCAGAGAGTGTAGCTAGTGTGCAGTATGAGAAGACTGTCAGGCAGGGTCTGCCTGGAGCAATGGGGCCTGTCTTAGAACACTGGGCCACAGCACAGACTATTCAGAGCGTGCAGCCAGCCCATTTTTTTTTTGGAGACAGGGTCTTGCTCTGTCATTCAGACTGGGGTACAGTGACATGATCACAGCTCACTGCAGCCTCTGCCTCCTGGGCTCAAATGATCCTCCCACCTCAGCCTCCTGAGTAGCTGGAACCACAAGCGCATGCCACCATGCCCAACTAATTTTGTACTTTTTTGTGTAGAGATGGGGTTTTGCCATGTTGGTGAAATAAAGTCACCATCAAGAAAGTGAAAGGCAAACCCATAGAACTAGATAAAATATTTATGAATCGGCTCGGCATGGTGGCTCACGCCTATAATCCCAGCACTTTGGGAGGCTGAGGCGGGTGGGTCACGAGGTCAAGCCATCGAGACCATCCTGATCAACATGGTGAAACCCCCATCTCTATTAATACAAAAATTAGCTGGGCATGGTGTTGCGTGCCTGTAGTTCCAGCTACTCAGGAGGCTGAGGCAGGAGAATTGCTTGAACCCAGGAGGCAGAGGTTGTGGTGAGCCAAGATCACACCATTGCACTCCAGCCTTGGTAACAAGCAAAACTCCGTCTCAAAAAAAAAAAAAGAAATTTACAAATCATATATCTGATAAGGGACTATAATCCAGAATACACTAAAAACTCTCATAACTCAATAATATAAAGACAACCCTTTATTTATTTATTTATTTTGAGACAAAGTCTCACCTTATCACCCAGGCTGGAGTGCAATGGTGCAATCTCTGCTCACTGTAACCTCCACCTCCCAGGTTCAAGCGATTCTCCTGCCTCCACCTCCTGAGTAGCTGGGATTACAGGTCCATGCCACCAAGCGTGACTAATTTTTTGTATCTTTAGTAGAGGCAGGATTTCACCATGTTGGCCAGGCTGGTCTTAAACTCCTGACCTTGTAATCTGCCCACCTCAGCCTCCCAAAGTGCTGGGATTACAGGTGAGCCACCAAGCCCAGCCGACACCCCATTTTTTTAAATGGGCAAAATATCTGAATAGACACTTCTTCAATGAAGATAAATAGCTAATCAGCACATGAAAAGATGCTCAACATTAGCCACTAGTGAAATGCAGCTTACCACAGAAATAGAATTTCTCCCACATTTGGATATCTATAATCAAGTTGGCAAGAACGTAGAGAAATTGGGACCCTCATACACTGTTGGTGGTATAGCCATTTTGGAAAACACTCTGATGGGGCTGGGTAAGGTGGCTCACACCTGTAATCCCAGTACTTTGGGAGGCCGAGGTGGGCAGATCACCTGAGTTTGGGAGTTCAAGACCAGCCTGGGCAAAATGGTAAAACCCCATCTCTACCAAAAATACAAAAATTAGCTGGGTGTGGTGGTGTGTGCCTGTAGTCTTAGCTACTCGGGAGGCTGAGGCACAAGAATCACTTGAATCCAGGAAACGGAGATTGCAGTTAGTTGAGATCATGCCACTGCACTCCCATCTGGGTGACAGAGTGAGACTCTTGTTTCAAAAAAAAAAAAAAAATGGAATTCAGTACTGATATGTGGTAAAACACAGATTAGCCTTAAAAACATTATGGTAAGTGAAAGAACTCAGTCACCAAAAAACACATATTGTATGATTCTATTGCTATAAAATGCAGAATAGGAAATCTTTTAAGACAAAATAGATGATGATTGCAGAGGCTGAGGGGAAAAACGGTTGGAGAAATACATAGTGATAATGAGTATGAGATGTTTGTTTTGGGGTGATCAGATTGTTCTAAATTGATTGTGGTGATTGCACAATTCTGTAAACTAAAAATATTGAATTATACACTTTAGATGGTGAATTGTATTATTTCAATAAAGCTTTTAAAATATTAACTGAAAAAGAGAGAGGCTGTAGGGCTGGCTTCCCCTGCAAGGAGAAAAGAGAAAATGAGACAGAGACAGAGACAAAGGCCTACCATTGTAATTGGGAACCTGGATAAGGAAGAGCAATAATGTTCAGCTCAAGGCTGAGGTGGATGAATTGCTTGAAGCCAGGAATTCAAGAGCAGCCTAGGCAACATGGCAAAATCCCATCTCTACTAAAAATATAAAAATTAGCTGGGCCAGGTGGCACATGTCCATAGCTGCTTGGGAGGCTGAGGTGGGAGGATGGCTTGAACCCAGGAGGCGGAAGTTGCAATGAGCTGAGATGGCGCCACTGCATTCCATCCTGGGTTACAGAGTGAGACTCTGTCTGCTCCCCACCACTCCACAAAAAAGAAGGAAAAAGAAAAAAAAAAATAAGACAAGATTCCTACTCTCAAGGAACGGAATAATCATGGCTGTGCCGGGTTCTCTGGGGGTTTTTTTTTTGGTAGTTTTATAATTTTATTTTATAATCAGCAATTAGCTCTCATCCACGTTGATCGTCTGTAAGTTTTTGAAAGTGGTAACAGATACATAGGGACAGCGCTTTTTTTTGGTGAATCTTCATCCTCATTTTTTCTGTCCACATGGGTATGGATATAGTACAGGACATTCTTTATCCCTTTGGCCCAGACAGTTGTTAAGCCTGATATCAGTGTGCACATCTGGAGTCCCCATCCCCATGGCAAATTTCCGGATCTCTCAGAGTGCCCGAGGGGCACCCTTCTTGAAGCCCACTTCATGGATGTGCTTGCAAGTGTTGATGGTGTAGTCTTGAGTGATCACCTCTGCTGATGGCAGAATGGGTCTTCTCACCACCCTTCTTTGCAAGAGCCATTCTGCCAGGCCCAAATTGTTTTGTTTTCGTTTTTGTTTTTCTGAGACAGAGCCTCACTCTGTTGCCCAGGCTAGAGTGCAGTGGGGCCATCTCAGCTCACTGCAACCTCCACTGCCTGGGTTCAAAGGATTGTGGGCTTCAGCTTCAGGAGTAGCCTGGATTACAGGCACATACTGCCACTGGCTAAATTTTTTGTATTTTTAGTAGTGACAGGGTTTCACCACGTTGGCCAGGCTGGTCTCGAACTCCTGGCCTCAAGTGATCCACCCTCATTGGCCTCCCACAGTGCTGGGATTATAGACGTGAGCCACTGTGCTGGCCTATTTTTTATTAAAAAAAAAAAATCTCTATACTATCATTTGAGACATTGTGGGCACTGAAACCAAGTAGATACAGATCCACTTAGGAGCTGAGAAAAGATTAGATTGTACTGAAAAGTACGATGGTGGGTTGTGGTAGAGCGAGGTGGCCCACACCTGTAATCTCAGCACTTTGGGAGGCTGAAGCAGGCAGATAACCTGAGGTCAGGAGTTCAAGACCAGCCTGGCCAGCATGGTGAAACCCTGCCTCTACTAAAAATACAAAAATTAGCTGGGTATGATGGCACATGGCAGTAATCTCAGCTACTCAGGAGCTGAGGCAGGAGAATCACTTGAACCAAGGCGGAGGTTGCAGTGAATGGAGATTGAGCCACTGCACTCCAGCCTGGGCAACACAGCAAGATTCAGTCTAAAAAAAAGAAAGAAAGAAAGTGGGTTGTAAGCATGTAACCCCTTGAAAATACATTGGAAATATTCACCAGAAGACTTCTTGTTTGTTGATTTAGTATTTCTCATGTTTCTAACAGACATCTGCTCTGTAGTTTACAAGATATGTGACCTTAAGCAAATTATTCTTTCTGAAGCTCAGTATCTTTACCTATGAAATGGGGGTTATGGGCCAGGCACAGTGGTTCATGCCTGTAATACCCACACTTTGGGAGGCCAAGGCTGGTGGGTCACTTGAGGCCAGGAGTTTGAGACCAGTCTGGCCAACATGGTAAAACCCTGTCTCTACTAAAAATACAAAAATTAGGCAGGCTTGGGGGCATGCTTGTAATCCCAGATATTCAGGAGGCTAAGGCAGGAGAATCTTTGGAACTGGGGAGGCAGAGGTTGCAGTGAGCTAAGATCACACCACTACACTGCAGCCTGGGCAACAGAGCAAGACTTCATCTCAAAAAAAAAAAAAAGAAAAAAGGAACAATGATCATGCCAAGAAGGGCTGCAGTCATGTGCAGTCTATTCGCTCCAAGAATTTCGCCCCATGCATGCCCAAGGACAAGGCCATTAAGATATTCATCACTTGAAACATAGTGGAGGCTGCAGCAGTCAGGGACATTGCTGAAGCAAGCATCTTCGATGCCTATGTGCTTCCCAAGCTGTGTGTGAAGCTACATTATTGTGTGAGTTGTGAACAAAATAGGAATTTTTATTCCTATTTATTGTGAGCAAAATAGGAATCAATCTCGTGAAGCCTGCAAGGTCCATTTAGACCTGTGGGTGCTGCCCCACAACCCCCAACAAGGCCCATGTAAGGAGCTGAGTCCTTAAAGACTGAAGACAGACTATTCCATCTAAAATAAAATGGAAATTGTACTTAAAAAAATTAAAAGAGAAATGGGGGTTATAATACTTAACCACTAGTCTGTTACAAGGATGAAATTAGCCAGTTTACGTGGAGCATTTAGCTCTGTGCCAGACTCTGAGGTGCTCAATAAACAGGGGCTGTTATTACTATTAATTAAATTATAATAATTAGCATTGTTTCCTAAGGCTGCTGCAGCAAAGTACCAACAACTGTGTAGCTTAAAACAACAGAAATCTGGCGGCTAGAGGTCTAACATCGAGGTGTTGGTGGGGCCAGGCCATGCTTCCTTTAAAGGCACAAGGGAGGGGATTCTCCGATGCCTCTCTATGAGCTTCTGGTAGCTTCAGGTGTTTCTTGCATCATTCCAGTCATATGGCTGTCTTCTTCCTGTGTGTCTTCACATCATCCCTCTGTACCTGTCTGTCTCTATGTCCAGATTCCCAAGCCCCCCTTTTTTTTGAGTCAGGGTCTCACTCTGTTGCCCAGGCTGGAGTGCAGTGGCACAGTCTCGGCTGATTGCAACCTCTGTTTCCCAGGTTCAAGCGATTCTCCAGCCTCAGCTCCCTGAGTAGCTGGGACTATAGGAGTGAGCCACCACACCTGGCTAAATTTTTTATTAATTTTTTTTGTGGAGACTGGGTTGTTGCCCAGGCTGTTATAAAACTCCTGAGCTCAAAGCAATCTGCCTGCCTCAGCCTCCCAACATGCTGGGATTACAGGCATGAGCCACTATGCCTGGCCCAAATTTCCCCTTTCTATAGAAACACATGTCCTACTGCACCTCATTATAACTTGATTACCTCTCTAAGAGACTCCATTTCCAAATATGGAAGGTCACTTTCTGAGGTTCTGGGGGTTAGAACTTCAACATATTTGGGTGGGCCGCAGGGAAGGACACAATTTGACCCAGAGCAGTCATGCTGTCTGTTATCACTGAGGAGAAATTCTCTGCCCAGCTTTCGCACAAAAATAGAAAGTAAGTAAGCTCTAGACAAGATCCAAATACCTGTTCTTTAGAGAGACTAACAAAAAGGCCTTTTAATTGCCATCTCTTTCCCTGAAGCTGCGCCCACAGCAGGCCGCTCCCCGACAGCCTTCCCCGTCCCTCCTACATCCCTCTGGATTCCCAAACAATGCCTAATTCTATTATTTCCAGTGATTTCCCCGTGGGCAGCAGTTTATTCCTGTCATCAAGTCTCTGATGAAATCTTTAGCTATGAAATGTTTAGTCCAATCCCAACAAATCGTGTATAGTGTTAACATGTCACAAGCTGCCCGTGGCCTGCATTATGTGGTAATTTGGAATCGAGAGAAGTGATAATCTAGGGTCGGGCTTCTTTTGTGAGCTTGCATTAATGCTGTAGCCAGTGATGTCAATTGACAGCCCATCGATTTGGGCTAATAGTGCACAGAGGGGGCAAAATTGGGGCGAGATAGGGGATAAAGGATATCGACGGCCAGTCGCCAGGATCCCGGCAGCTTTTAATCTATTATTGCCCTCTTTTAATGCAACTTCCATGTCAACTGCATTTACTTCCACCAGCTCTGCCTGCTGGGCTGAACTGTGCAGCCAGTGGGGTACCACCCCCAGAGTGGCTCAAAGTTCCCCAGTATTGATTCTTGGATGCTCTGGGGTGTGAATTATAATTATTTCATTAAGCCCTTTAATGGGTATCAACTATGAACCTTCCCCAGCTTAGGCTGGGGAGGCCAGGGCGAGGTCTGCATCATTAATCTGTGTTCATCTCGTTGCCACCAATTGTTCTACTTTCAACCCTTTTTTTCCTCCCTTGTTTTTGAAAGTTTTTAGTTTGCTAAGCTTCTCATGAAAAATCCACAATGGCCACAGATAACATAATTGCAGCACCTTTACTCTTTCGGCTGTGATCCAATCTCCAGCTCCCTTGTTTGTCAGTGCCAACATTGGCCTTTGCAGTCCCCCTGACTTCATTCTGTTCCTGCGTTCCCTTTGTTGCTCCCTTGAGGTCTTTTTCTTCTCACACAGGCCACATCTTGCAAGTCCGTGTTTGGGTTCCTTTTTCTTTGCATAATCCAGGGAATCATCAATCATGCCAAAGCCAGTTGTCTTGCCACCACCAACATGAGTTCTGAATCCATATACAAAGATGACATCCAGTGTGGTCTTGTACATTTTGGCTAGTTTTTCCCAAATTTCTGTCTTAGTCACTGTTGCCTTCCTGGGGTGAAGGACATCAATGATCATTTGTTTCCTCTGAAGTCATTGCTTGGTCATGAACTTTCTAGTGCGGATAGTTACTGTGTCATTCTTTTTTTTCTTTTTTAAGATGGGGTTTCACCATGATGGCCAGGCTGGTCTTGAACTCCTGACCTCAGGTGATCCACCCACCTCGGCCTCCCAAAGTGCTAGGATTACAGGCGTGAGCCACCGCGCCCGGCCCACTGTGTCATTCTTGATGGTGGCCTATCCTCAGACAGCCAGGGAGGAAAAGCTTCTTTTTTTTTTTTTTTGAG
>PVKP010042185.1:0-18245 GCA_004027715.1 Plecturocebus donacophilus
GTTGTGTTTTTCAGCTCCATCAATTCACTTATATTCTTCTCTAAGTTGTCCATTCTTGTTAGCATTTCATTAAATCTTCTTTCAAGGTTCTTAGTTTCTTTGCATTGGGTTAGAACATGTTCTTTTAGCTCACAGAAGTTTCTTATTATCCACCTTCTGAAGCCTGATTCTGTGAGTTCATCACACTCATCCTCCGTCAGGCCTTGTTCCCTTGCTGATGAGGAGCTGTGATCCCCTGTAGGAGGAGAGGCATTCTGATTTCGGGTGTTCTCAGCCTTTTTGCACTGGTTTCTTCCCATTTCTGTGGATTTATTCACCTGTCGTCTTTGTAATCGCCGACTTTCAAACTGGGTCTCTGAGTGGACGTCCGGCTTGTTGGTTATGAAGTTTTTTCTGTTTTTTAGTTTTCCTTCGGGGGGTGCCCCTTCCCCACAGAGCTGGGCCTTCCCGGGTTCAGCTGTGCTCACTCTCAGTCCTCAGCGCTTCCAGTTGCTGTTCTCCTTGTGGGGATGGGACCAGTGGAGCCTTTGGGCACCCAGTCCCGTACACTCCGCACTGAGAAGCGCTGCGCTGGCCAAAAGAGTCACGCTGGCGACCCGTGTGGCTCCTTCGCCGGGAATCTCCCAGTTTGTGGGCATCAAAAATTCGTCTGCAATTGCGGCATCCACTCCCTCTCTGTGCTTTCACTGGGAGCTACAATCCTGAGCTGCTGCTATGTGGCCATCTTGGATCTCTCTCCACCTGGTGATGAAGTTTTTCTGTTTCTTAGTTTTCCTTTGGCGGACGCCGGTTCCCCACAGAGCCGGACCTTCCCGGGTTCACTGTGCTTGCTGTGAAACTCTCAGTCCTCAGCGCTTCCAATTGCTGTTTTCCTTGTGGGGATGGGACCAGCCGAGCCTGTCCGTCCTGTATACTCTGCACTGGGAAGCGCCGTGCTGGGGCACCAGCAAAACAGCCGCGCCGGCCAAAAGAGTTGCGCTGGTGACCCGTGTGGCTTCTCTGCCGGGAATCCCCCAGTCTGTGGGCAACAAAAATTCATCGGGAAGTGCGGAGTCCACTCGTTCTCTGCGCTTTCACTGGGAGCTACATTCCTGAGCTGTTGCTAATCGGCCATCTTGGATCTCTCTCCTCTTTTCTGACTTTTTTTGTCCCTGCACTCAATTCAGAGATTCTTAATCTTTTAATCTAGGGCAGGAAAAATATATTCTCTTACATTCATCCAAATCTATTAATTCTGCCATAAACTGCCTGCCCTGAGTTCCTTGGGGCTTTGACTTTTGAGATGCAAAATGTTTGTCTCGGCTGGGTGTTGTGGCTTGCACCTGTAATCCCAGCACTTTGGGAGGCCAAGGCCAGCAGATCATTTTAGGTCAGGAGTTTGAGACCAGCCTGACCAACATGGTGAAACCCTGCCTCTACTAAAAATTAAAAAAAAAAAAAGGTAGCTGGGCGTGGTGGCGTGTGCCTGTAGTTCCAGCTACTCTGGAGGCTGAGGCAGGAGAATCACTTGAACCCAGGAGGCGGAGGTTGCAGTGAGCCAAGATCACACCACTGTACTCCAGCCTGGGAGACAGAGCCAGCCTCTGTCTCAAAACAAACAAACAAACAAACAAACAAAAATACTCTTTGTCTCATTCCGTTGTCTCAAAGATGTACTTTGAAAACCAGAAATTCAGAATGGAAATTTTTACGTTTCTCTGCCCCTCTCTCCCTGGGGCCGGGAGCCCAGAGTACTGTAGTGTATGCCCAGTAGGGGAAAGGTCACAGGGGCCAGGAATGACCAGGGCTGAAGACGCATTGGCTAGTTTATCAAATGATCCTGCCACATGAGCATTCACCTAGATACAGTATCAGAAAAGGCCAATACAGAAAACATAAAAAGCCTTCAAGAGCTTTTCCCCAAAAAAGATTCTGTGTTCAAGTAAGTTTTAGAAACATTCAGAGATTTTAATATGCTAATATGCACCGTGAGTTGGATAGAGTACTGTATTTCCAAATTTTACTCCTCCACTCCCCAAACCATTTACCAACACATCAAAGCACACACAGGGTTCAGTGTTCTAAAATGCATTTCTGTGTAAGTACAGAAGTGTGGATGCAGAGACGATGTCTGGGAGGAAACAGAACAGGCCAGTATAAACAATCGCCTCAGGGAGATGAGGTGAAAAGGACACTTCCTTTTCACTGTGTATCTTTTGGTATTTTTGTCTTCTGTTTACTATGTGCATGTATTAAAATAGATGAAATTAGTTTGTGGAAGCTTAGATGAGCCCAAATCTGAAAATGTATTGACATCGAATTCAGTTGAATCCTTATGAATAAGTACTGGACTTACTGAGGGTCAGCTTAAGAAATATCCCTCATAGATGAGAATGTAGAAAAAGGGGAACCTTGTATACTGTTGGTGGGAATGTAAATTAGTACAGCCATTTGGAAAACTATGACGGTTCCTCAAAAAACTAAAAATAGAATTACCGTATGATGCAGCAATCCCACTTCTGGGTGTTATTTCCAAAGGAATGGAAATCAGCGTGCCAGTGAGATGCCTGCACTCCCATGTCCATCGCTGTGTTACTCACAATAACAAGATATGGCAGCAACCAAAGTGCCCATCAATGGGTGAATGGATTTTTCAAATGGGGCAAATATACACAATGGAATACTATTCAGCCTTTAAACGGCAGAAAATTCTGTCTTCTGTAACAGCATGGATGGGCCTAAAGAACCCAAGAGAAATAAGCCAGGGACAGAGAGACAAATACCAAATGATCTCACTTCTAGGTGGAATCTAAAACAGTTGATGTCATAGAAGTAGAAAGTAGAATGGTAGTTGCCAGAGGCTGGGCCAGTGAGGGTAGCAGGGAATGTGGAAGGGACAAGGGGGGATGTTGGTCAAAGGTTACAACATTTCAGTTAGACAGGAAGACTAGTTTCCGGTGATTTATTCTAGAACTTTAACCCTAACCCTAACCTAAGTGTCTACCACTTGGTGACTATAGACCGTGTATTGTATATTTCAAAATAGCCAAAAGAATGGATTTTAAATGTTCTCCTCACAAAGAAAAGATGAGTATCTGAGGTGATGGATATGCTAAAAAGCCTGATTTCATTACTCCATAACATACATGTATTGAAACATCACATTGTACCCCATAAATACGTATAATTATCATTGTTAACTAAAAATAAAATGAAAAATAAAGAGAACTATCTCTCAGAAACTTTTCATTGAACCTGATATAAGAATGGCATTGAGGGTGCTATAAAATAAGAAGCAAGAAAAATAGAAACAAGAAAACAGATTTAACTGGTGTAATGTGGAACTGACGCTACTAAATTTTTTTTAAAGCTCTAATGTGCAGCTGGAGCTGAGACCTACTGGGATTTAAAGGGCTCTTTAAGAGGTCCTCACTCAATAGCCATTTCACTTGTATTAGACAAGTTACTAGACACGGAAAATTTTAAAGTAAGACTCAGTCTCTATCCTCATATGGCTCATGGAGATGGAAGTTGCTCGGTTTCTTATCAAAGATGTGTCCAGAAAGAGCCTTTTCTGTACCCATTGAGCCCAGCCCCCTCGTGTATGTGGGGAGGATGGTCTTGGCATCAAAGTGAGGCCAGAGCTGGGCTTGCCCAGATAATGGCTGAAAGGAGCTTATCAAGTCAGCCTAGGAAGCTAAAGAGCTCTGGGTCACCTGCAACCCTGAGGGCAGCCTGGTCCTTCCAGGCACTGCAGGGAGTTCTACATCCCAAGTGACATTGTCTGGCCTAGGAAGTGCAGGAGGGGTCAGCTTAAATAGCAGCAGCTCCTGGATTTTGCCCTAGAAAAGCTTTTCCACTTACCGTCCCTCTAACCACATGTATTTTTTTTAGCATCTCCGATACAGAATCACCCAGCTTCTATTTTAAACTCTAGCAAATGGAGAAATCACCATTTCAGGGAAGAGAGCATGTCAGTTTTGGACAAGTCTAATTTTATTTTATCTCAAACTTTCTATTGGAAATAATTATAAGCTCAGAGAAAATTACAAAATTAGTACAGAGTCCTTTCCCCATGTAGTGACATCTTCCATGAGTATACTGCAATATCAAACCTAGGAAGTTCACATTGCCACATTAATGTTTTAGATGACAGGTTTTATTTCACCATTAAGAAAAAATCCTTCATGCATTTTGTGTGTATATTTGTATGTATATTATTTAATGCAATTTTATCCCATGTAGAAATTTGTGTAACCACCACCACAATTAAGATACAGAACTGTTCAGTCACTGGAAAAGACCTCCCTCCTGCTACTTCTTTATATCCACACCCACTCCTTCACTCCCCATCCCTCCCCTGGAAACCACGTATCTTTTCTCTCCATCTCTAGATAGAGAATGCTATTTAATGGAATCATACAGAATGTAATCTTTAAATATAACAGCAATTCATATAACATGTAATTCCTCCATTAAAAGTGTACAATTCAATGGTTTTTAATCTATTAAAAGAGTCATGCAACTATCACCACAGTCAATTTTAGAACTTTTTCATGCAAAAGGAAATCTTATACCCATTAGCAGTCACTCCCTATTTCTCCCAAACTCTCAATCTTAGGGAACCACTGTGAGATATGGCAAGGTTTCTCTTTAAAGAACTTGCTTAACTTTTTATTCTTTAATCCTTAGCATTTTTTCTTTCTACACAGAAGTAAATTTGCTTTTCCGAGAAATCCTTTGAGTGCTCGTCTTTCCTTACGACTCTGAGCCTTATTTCTAACAACCATTAATCTACTTTTCTTCTTCTTTTTTTTTTTTTTACTGTGTGCTGAACTCTTAATCTGCTTTCTGTCCATATAGATCTGTCTATTCAGGGCATTTCATATAAATAGAATCACACAATAGTCTTTCGTGACTGGCTTCTTTCACTTACCATGATGTTTTCCAAGTTCACGTATGTTGCAACCCCTACCTCATTACTTTCTATAGCTGAATAATAATCCAATGGATGGATGGATCACATTTTGTTTACCTATTTGTCAGCTAATGAAATTTGGATGTTTCCATTTTTTGGCTGTTATGAATTATGCTGCTATGAATATTTGCATACAAGCTTTTGTGTGGACACAATGTTTCCATCTCTCTTAGGTATACACCTGGAAGTGGAACACCAGATCATATGACAACTCTATGTTTAACTTTTTCAGGGGCTGTCAAACTGTTCTCCAAAAGCTATACTATTTTATAATCCCACCAGCAGGGTATAAGGGTTCCAATTTCTCCACCACAACCTCGCCAACACTTACTATCCTCTGTTTTTTTTGTTTTTGTTTTTGTTTTTGAGACAGGGTCTTGCTTTGTCGCCTAGGATGGAGGACAGTGGCGTGTGCATGGCTCGCTGCAGACTCAACCTCCCAGATTCAAATGATTTTCCTGCCTCAGCCTCCTGAGTAGCTGGGGCTATAGGAGTGTGCCCTGCACCTGGCTAATGTTTAAACTTTTGTAGAGATGAGTTCTTATGTTGCCCAGGCTGGTCTCAAACTCCTGGGCTCAAGCAATCCTTTTGCCTTGGCCTCCCAAAGTGCTGAGATTATAGGCATGGGCCTTGATTATAGGATGACTGTAATCAAAAGCCATCTCTGTTGATTACAGCCATCCTACTCGGTGTGAAGTAGGAGCTTACTGTGGTTTTAATTTGCAGTTTCACTAACGACTAATGATGTTGAGGATCTTTTCATTTGCTTATTAGCCATTTGCCTATATTCTTTGGAGAAATATTTATTCAGATTCTTAGCCCATTTTAAAATCGAATTATTAGTCTTTTTATTATTGAGTTGGAAGAGCTTTTTAAATATATGCTATATATAAGTCCTTTATCAGATATAGAGTTTGAAAATATTTTCTTCCATTCCATGGGTTGCTTTTACGTTTTCTTCATGGTATTTCTTGAAGCACACAAGTTTTTAATTTTGTTTGTTTGTTTTTGTTTCTGTTTATGAGACAGAGTCTTGCTCTGTCACCTAGGCTGGAGTGCAGTGGTATTATCTTCGCTCACTGCAACCTCCACCTCCCAGGTTCAAGCGATTCTCCTGCAGCAGCCTCCCAGGTAGCTGGGATTCCAGACCCCTGCCACTACACCTGGCTAATTCTTGTATTTTTAGTAGAGACAGGATTTCACCATGTTGGCCAGGCTCGTCTCTAACTCCTGACCTCAAGTGATCTGCCTACCTTAGCCTCCCAAAGTGCTGGGATTACAGGCATAAGCCATCACGCCTGACCCAAAAGAGTCTATCAGTCTGAAGATCTCTGTTTTAATGTTAATGTTGGTCAGCCGTTCTGAATTCCACAGGGAGGGTGGTATAATGAGGCATCTTGGACCCTTGTGTTCCATCATGGCCTGAACTAGATTTTCAGGTTTACATTGGAATGCCCTTGGCTGTGAGGGGGTCCATTAGTTAACTGGGGGGCTTAGAATTTTACTTTTGGTTTATAATTTTCACATACGGTTTGAGGAAGGAGTTCAATTTGATTTGCATGCGGATATTCAGTTGTCTCAACGCCACTTTGTTAAAAAGACTTTCTTCCCTATTACATTATTGTGGGACCCTTGTCAAAAATCAATTGACCATAAACGTAAGCGTTTGTTTCTAGACTTTCAAGTCTATTTCACTGATCTATCTGTCTATTCTTATGATAATACCACACAGTTGTGATGACTCCAGATTTGTAATAGGTTTTGAAACCATAAGATGTGACTGCTCCAACTTTGTTCTTTTCTAAGATTGTTTTGACTGGTCTGGATCCCCTGAATTTCCATATGAATTTTGGAATCAGCTTGTCAATTTTCATGAAAAAATCAGCAGAGTTTTGATAAGAATTCCATTAAATATGTAGACCATTTAGGGGAGTATTGCTATCTTAGCAATAATGTTTTAAGTCTTCCAATTCAGAATGTTTTTCTATTTATGTAAGTCTTCTGTAATTTTCTGCAGCAATTTTATGTAATTTTCAGGCTATAAGTTTTCCAATTCTTTTGTTAAATTTATTCCTGAGTGTTTGATTCTTTTGAAACAATTGTAAGTGGAATTGATATAGGAGTTAAGAATCACTAAGGCAGATAGTAAGGGTATGGGAGTATCCTTGGTAAGGCTTTTCTCTTTAATGAAAAGCAGCCCAAATCATTTTCTAGCAGATTTGGGATCCTGTAAATTGAGCTGCAGCCATAGACAAGCAAGCTGGGAGCTTGTGGCCTATACTGGTTCAAGATGGCAGCTCCATCTTCCCTTCTCTGCCAGCCACATATACAGTAAGGAGCAGATAAACGGCACTGGCCAAGGATAATTCATTTGCATAATGAGATTAGATTGAAGCAACCAGCCTTTCCACTCCCCCTCTCATGTAAATGTCATATCTGATCAAACCAATCTGTGAATGCTACATAAATCAGACACCGCCTCCTCAAGCCCAACTTATAAAATCCAGCGTATCCACAGCCAGCCAGTCTTTTCTGCTCAGAAGACCCCTCTCTACATATAGCGTTGGTTTTCCCTCTCCTCTCCTCTCCTTTCCCCTCCCCTCCCCTCCCTTCCCCTTCCCTTCCCTGCCCTCTTCTCTTCTCTCTCTTGGTCCATGTCCTAAATTTCCCTGGCACCAGACGATAAACTCCAGGATATATACCCCAGACAACGTAGCCACTTCAGAATTGTTATGTTTTAAAAGTCATTTTTGTTGGGTTGTTTATAGCTAGTGTATAGAAATACTATTGACTTTTGTATACTGATCTTCTGCTCTGCAATCGTACTGAACTCATTTATTCATTTGATTAACTTTCTAAAATTTTCTTTTCCAGATGTTGCCTCTCTCTGTCGCCAGGCTAGAGTGCAGTGGTGCAATCTCGGCTCAATGCAACCTCTGCCATCCAGGTTCAAATGATTCTCCTGCCTCAGCCTCCAGAGTAGCTGAAACTACAGACGCATGCCACCATGCCAGGCTAATTTTTTGTATTTTTATTAGAGACGGGGTTTCACTGCGTTAGCCAGATGGTCTCGGTCTCCTGACCTCGTGATCCGCCCACCTCAGCCTCCCGAAGTGCTGAGATTACAGGTGTGAGCCACTGCATGTGGCCTAGTTTGATTAATTTTTATTGGATTCTTTAGGATTTTCTGTACACAGCATCATGCCATCTGCAAATAAGAGTTTTATTTCTCTCTTCCTGTGTTGTTATTATATATATATATATGTGTGTGTGTGTATAGATATTTTTGTGTTATTTTATATATATATATATATATGTATGTATGTATGTGTATGTATGTTTTTGTTCATGGTTCCTGGCCTCACAGCTCCCAAAGCCTTCATTACAGTCTTTTGTTATAATGTTGGGTGTGTTAGGCCTCAGGAAACAGACTCTCTCTCCTGTCCTCCTTTCGCCTGCCCCAAGGCAGGACTCTAATCTTCCCACTTTTCTGATTGTGGATCTTATGACTGTCCCCTGAGAGGATCCTGCCTCATACCTTGGGGGAAGGAATGCTGACTTCATGAAGCTTCCGTAGAAACCAAGAGGACTGGGTTCAGGAGCTTCCAAATAGCTGAAAATGTGAAGGTTCCTGGAGGGCGGTGCCACGGGGAGGGCATAGAATCCCGAGCCCCTCCCTCACAACTTTGCCCTATGTATCTCTTCATCTGTATCCTTTGTAATATCCTTTATAATAAACTGGTAAATGTGTTTGCTGAGTTCTGTGAGCTGCTCCAGCAAATTAATTGAACCCAAATAGGAGGCTGTGAGAACCCTGACCAAAGCCAGAGGTCAGAAGTTCTGGAGGCCCAGGCTTGTGATTGGTGTCTGTGGAGCTGTGGTAGCCTTGGGTACAGAGCCTTCAACCAGTGGAATCTGATGCTATCTCCAAATAGTGTCAGAATTGAATTGGGGGACAACCAGCTGGTGTCCTCTGCTTGGTAGTAGGGAGAAACTCCTAAAATTTTGTCACAGAAGTCTTCTTCTACAGAGATGATTGTTGTTGTGGTGTAAGAGTAGAGGATAAATGTGGTTTGAGGGAGTTTTTCTTTCTTTCTTTTTTTTTTTTTTTGAGATGGTGTCTTGCTTTGTTGCCCAGGCTGGAATGCAGTGGTGTGATCTCAGCTCACTGCAACCTCTACCTCCTGGGTTCAAGCAATTCTCTGTCTCAGCTTCCTGAGTAGCTGGAATTACAGGTGCCTGCTACCGCGCCTGGCTAATTTTTGTATTTTTATTAGAGAGAGGTTTCACCATTTTGGCCAGGCTGGTCTTGAACTCCTGACCTTGTGATCCACCTGCCTTGGCCTCCCAAAGTGCTTGGATTACAGGCGTGAACAACCATGCCCAGCGAAGAGAGTTTTCCCTGACATAACTTGCATCAGTGAATTGGGATTTACTGGAAAGGCCCTGACCACAGAAATATGTGGTTTGGGAAAAGAAAGAAAAAAAGGGTTGAGGTGTGGACAGCAGTGAAGAACCTTTGAATCTTGGGTGGCCACGTGGTCACCCATGGTATGAGGCTGCAGCTGTGTTGAGATTGTAAATAAAAAATAAAATTCTAAGCCCTCCAATTGACTGAATGGGCCTCCTCCCTGTAAGGAGGGAGATCACCCCTAAAACCTGAAAAACTAGTTCAGGCCATGACAGGAATGCGGGTGCAGATGTTAGAGTAGGTAGCTAGGCAGACATGAGCAGGGCAAGAGAGGAGGTTTCCCCTGCCCAATCGCCAGGAATGTTAGACAACCCATCAGGTAATGGGTGGTTGTGAAACTACCTGTCTAAAATAATAATTGGTAGTCTCCCAAAAGACAGAAAACACATGAAGCTGGTGATCAGCAGCTTCCCAAAAAGATCTCAGGAGCTGGGCAAGCAGGCTCAATCACGTGCACTAGGAGGCAAAATGGTCGAGCTTCATGGGTATATGACCTTCGTTTAGGAACACTTGAAAAAAATTCCTCAAATAAGCACATGCACACCTTCAGTAAACACACTGCTCATGTGGCCCCTCCCAAGTGCTGGTAGGCCACTGTGCATTCAGACAGCCCACCCCAAAGGAAGAATCAAGGGAGGGGAAAAGACAAACCTTGGAACCATGACAGTGTATAAAACTCCAATTCAAGGATTAAATGGGGCACTTGGATCTCTCGAATCACCTGCTTGGCCCTCTTCCAAGTGTACTTTACTTCCTTTTGTTCTTGCTCTAAAACTTTTTAATAAACTTGCACTCCTGCCCTAAAACTTGCCTCATTCTCTCACTCTGTCTTATGCCCCTTGTCTGAATTCTTTCCTCCGAGGAAGCAAGAATCACGTTTGTTGCAGGCCCATTGGATTCACACTGCTGACACAGACATGACTCATTATGCTCTCCTCCCTTTAGAATTCAAGCACAATTGACCAGTCTAAAACAGAGATCTTGAGACTGACTGACAGACTCTGTAGCAATAAGATACCAAATTTCAAACCAAGCTAATATAGCATCACATGACAGATAGCAGGACCTGAAGAAAATCCAAAATGTATTTCTTTGACATATTTTGAAATGGCCCTCAAAGCCTCTTTGTGTGGGGAAAAATTTGCATATGTAAAGAGTTCCTATTAACATAGCTAGATCTTTCCCCTTCCAGGCACTCCCAATCCTGAAGAGATTAACTGAAAGTCTAACAACTTTTAAAGATCTAAATAGGAAACATTTGCCATCTATTGTCTCTAAGGGCTGCTACCTATGAGACTTCATCTACATAACAGGAACCTTGATCTCCATAACCCCTCCTCTTAGCCCAGACACTTCTTTCTATTGAGTCCAGGTCTTTAGGTAATAACTCTTTCAACCAATTGCCAATCAGAAAACCTCTGAATCCACCTATAACCTGTAAGCCCCTTTCCTCCCTTCCCCAGCTTCAAGTTTTCCTGTCTTCAAGATAGAATTAATGTGTGTGTGTATATATTATATATATGATATATATATCAAATATATATATATATGATATATATATGAAATATCAATTGATGTCTTATGTCCCCCTAAATTGTATAAAATCAAGCCATAACTCAACCACCTTGGGGACATGTTCTCAAGACCTCTTGAGATGTGCCTCAGGCCATGGTCACTCGTATTTGGCTCAGAATAAACCTCTTTAAATATTTTAGAGTTTGTCTTTTTTTTTTAATCAATAAGGTAAACATTACCAGTGGAATTTAAAGATGGATCCAACACCCAGGGAATTGGTTTACTGGATGCATAAGAAAATGAAACTAGTAAGAGAAAAAATAAAATATTCAATCTCTTGGCTATTTTTTTTCATTTTGTTTTGTTTTGTTTTTTTATAAGAGTTGGGGTCTTGCTATGTTGCCCAGGCTGGAGTGCAGTGGCTATTCACAGGCACAATCCCACTACTGATCAGTACCGGAGTTTTGACCTGCTCCATTTCTGACCTGGGCCAGTTCACCCCTCCTTAGGCAACCTGGTGGTCCCCTACTCCCAGGAGGTCACCATATTGATGCCGAACTTAGTGTGGACACCCGATAGGCATAGCGCACTACAGCCCAGAACTCTTGGGCTCAAGAGATCCTCCAGCCTCAGCCTCCCGAATAGCTGGGACTACAGGCATGTGCTATCACGCCCAGCCTCTTGGCTATTGTTATATCTAAAAGCTAAAATGAAAGTAAAAGAGAGTGTAAGGTTGGGTCTTGAGGCTAGACCAAGCTCAGATGCAGCTCTGCCTGAGCTCAGGCCACTAGCCCCAATGCTACCCACAAGTGGGAACATTATGCCAGGACAATAAAAAGTACCTCTAAGACCTGTGGTTACCAAGAAGGTAGTCAATGTGGGAGAAGGATTAAACCAAGTAATGACCAAAGTCAGAGGGAACAGTGTGAAGGAATTCTTTCATTTTGTAGATTGGTATCATCAGCTTCCTAAGACACCTTTACAAAAATGGGTTATGAGAATAACTAATTTAAGAGGAGTATCTTTGGTTTTAAATGCTGCAGAGTGGAAGAGCATGTTTGGGTTGATGCAGGACCCATAGCTCACTATTGAACACTCACAGATGAGTATATGAGGTTATGCCGGAGGGAACAGCCAGCCTGGTGGACTGGATAAAAGCCACTGTGAGGTCTGTTTACCCTGAGAAGGGGAACTGTTAAACTCCACCTATAAAGGCCAAGGGACACCCTAGATGAATTTACTTCATATGCAAGCCATGTGCAGTTGGCTTTATGACCTCAAGGATATTCACCCACTGAATATGCTTGCTATCCAGTTCATAGATAATGAATTTTGTAATGTTTTGTAGAGACAAGATCTCACTATCTTGTCTGGGCTGGTCTCAAACTCCTGGGCTCAAGCCATTCTCCCTGGCTCAAGACATCCTCCCACCTCTGCCTCCCAAAGTGCTGGGATTACAGGTATGCCCACAATGCCCAGCCCTATTTTTAGTTTTAATTTTATTTTTTTTAAAGACAGGGTTCTCATTATGCTGCCTAGGCTGGTCTCCAACTTCTGGCCTCAAGAGATCCTCCTGCATCAGCTTGCCAAAGCATTGGAATTATAGAAGCAAATCACCAAGCCTAGCCTATTCTCTCTACGCTTATGAATGGATCTAAAATTTTCCATAATAAAAAGTTAAATTGTTAACACTGCTCAATGAAAGTTAGTGGCTTAGTGACTCTGCATTTCTTTCTTCTTTCTGTCGTCTTCAATTACACTTTCTATGTTTTACACCGTTCACAGAATCTGCCACTCTTCCTTCTGAAGTGTCCTGGTGGGCAGGAACTATGTCCTGTTCAGAGTCTTATCTCTGCACCAACCCCACTCACTCTAAAAAAACACATGATGATGTAAAATACATGTCCTGGGCACATGATGATGTGTAAAAGCAGACATGGTTGCCAAATTATTGAACTAAGAGTTCAGAGGAACCCTTAATCATTAATTAAATAGTTATGCCAATAAATGTACAATTGCTGCTAAGTGTTCCATAGGAGTATACATAGAGTTAACAGGTAGGGACTTGATTATTCAGAAAGCTCAGGGAGGCCTCCCTTAGAAAGTAACAATCAGCCTGAGGGATAAGAAGCTTCAGTCTGGAGGATGAGAAGGAATTAACCTTGTTTATCAGTTAGGATGCTTTTGGCTTCAAGTATTGAAAACCCTAACTTAGTTGACTCAACAATAAGGACAATGGATCGTCCCATATAAGATTTCCAGAAATAAAGAAATTTCCACATTAGACAACTCAGCAGTTCAACAATGTCATCAAGAACCCGGGTCCCTCGGGAGGCTCAGGTGGGAGGATTGCTTAAGGCAAAGAGCTTGAGACCAGCCTGGACAATGTAGTGAGACCTCATCTCTACAAATATTGAAAAATTAGCCAGGCATAGTAGCACGTGCCTATAGTCCTAGCTAATTGGAAGGCTGAGGTGAGAGGATTGCTTTACCCAGAAGTTTGAGGCTGCAGTGAGCTATAATTGCATTGCTGCACTCCAGCCTGGCTGACAGAGCAAGACCTTGTCAATAATTAAAAACAAACAAACAAACAAACAAAAACCCCATGTTTCCTTCATCTTCCTCTTGCTATTGTCAGTGTCAGCTAATTTCCCCTCATATTGGAAAGATGGCTTTCACAGTTGCAGATGTTATGTGCAGAGACAAACCAACAGAAGAGGAGCCACTACTCCCTGTGTATCTACTTTTAGTAGAAAATCTTCCCATGAAGTTTTGAGGCAGCATCCCAAGTCTTACTGGCTAGAATCACACCAAGCCTAGCCCAATTGATGGCAAAGGAAATGGAACCATCCTATTTGCTTAGACCTGTCAACCATGATTCATTGCCTGGAGCTAGAATTGAGTCTTGGGCCTCTTTTCATATAGAAAAGAGTAGATTCCTAAAGAAAGCTGAGCTCTACCAGAAAGGAAAAGGAGTGGTGGAGGAATAAATCTGGGGTAGGAACCAATGGTGTTTGCTGTGCTAGCCAAAGAGAATGTGAAAGAGGTTTTCCAGCAGTGGGACTAGCATGTGCAAAGTCCCTGAATTGGGAAAGGCTACAAAAAATGAGTGTGGCTGAAACATGGAGTGCCAGAGGGAGGGAGCATAGCGTAAGATGGGGAAAGCTTGTTGCTGCTGTGACAAATTACCTCAAATTTAGTGACTTGAAACAGCACAAGCTTATCTTACAGTCCTGAAGGTCAGAAGTCCAAAATGGAGCTAAAATCTAGGTGTCAGCCGAGCTGCATGTGTTCCTTCTGGAGGCTCTAGTGGGGAATCCGCTTTTTGGCATTTCCCACTTCTAGAGGCTGCCTGCATTCCTGGGCTTCTGGCATTACAACCCTCATTCTCTGCTTGCATCTTCCCATCTCCTTCTCTGACTCTCTGACTCTGACTCTCCTGCCTCCATCTTAGAAAGACCCTTAAGATTACCTTGTACCCACCGAGATAATCCAGGATAGTCTCCTCATCTCAAAACCCTTAACTTAATCACACCTGCAAAGTCCCTTTTGCCATATAAGATGATAACATATCCACAGGTTCTGGGAATTAGAACATGGACATCTTTGGTGGGCCATTTTGCAGCTCACCACACTAATTTTGGAGTCCTGTATTTATCTTAAAAAGAATGGGAAGTTACTGGAATGGTTTAAGCAAAGGGAGGAATGCTCATGCCTCCATTTGCTCTGATTGTGGTATCCAGGATGGATGGGGTGGAGAGGCAGGGGAGAAGGGAGCAAGATGGGCATGATGTGAAAAACTGAGAGGCTACAGCAATAACTCAGGTGAGATCATTTGGCTTGGATTAGAATGGAAGTGGCAAGGATGGAGAAGGTCTGTGCTCCACTGGTTTTCAAAAAACTGATAAATTGATGAATGAATGAACGAATGAATGAAGAAAAGAATGAATGAACAGAAGGAGCTTGCTCCCATGTGTAGGGGTTTCTACTTTGGAAGCATTTCATGTTGCTACCCTGCTGTGTTAGTCCATTCTTCCATTGCTATAAAGAAATATCTGAGACTAGGTAATTTATAAAGAAAAAATTTAATTGGCTCATGGTTCTGCAGGCTTTACAGAAAGCATGGTGCTGACATCTGCACAGCTTCTTGGGAGGCCTCAGGAAGCCTACAGTCATGGCAGAGGGTGAACGGTGAGTAGATATGTCACATGGTGAGAGCAGGAGCAAGAAGAGCAGGGAGGCATTACACATTTTTAAGCAACCAGTTCTGACAAGAACTCACTATCACAAAGACAGCACTAAGCCATGAGGGATCCACCTCCATGACCCAAACGCCTACCACAAGGCCGCCTTTCAGCATTGGGGTTTACAATTCAACATGAGATTTGGGTGAGGACAAATATCCAAACTATATCATTCTGCCCTTGACCCCTCCCAGATGTCATGTCCTTCTTACATTGCAAAATACCATCAATCATGCCTTCCCAACAGCACCCAAAAGTCTTAATTCATTCCAGCATTAACTCCAAAGTCCAAAGTCTCATCTGAGACAAGGAAAGTCCCTTCCACCTATGAGCCTGTAGATCAAAAACAAGTTAGTTACTTCCAAGGTACAGTGGGGGTACAAGCATTGAGTAAACATTCACTTTACAAAAGGAGGAAACTGGTCAAAAGAAAGGGGTGATAGGCCCCATGCAAGTGCAAAATCCAGCAAGGCAGTGATTAAACCTTAAAGCTCCAAAATAATCTCCTTTGACTCCATTTCCCATATCCAGGACACACTGGTGCAAGGGGTGGTCTCCCAAAGCCTTTGGTAACTCTGCCTCAGTGCCTTCACAAGGTTCAGTCCCTGAGACTGCTCTCACAGGATGTTGAGTGCCTGTGTATTTTCCAAGTGCAGGATGCAAGCTGCTGGTCTATCTACCATTCTGCAATCTGGAGGGTGGTGGGCCCTACTCATAGCTCCACTAGAAGGTGCCCCAGTGGGGGACTCTATGTGGGGGCTCCAACCCCACATTTTCATTGGTACCACCCTAAATAAAAATTCTTTTTGAGGGCTCCACCCCTGTAGCAGGCTTCTGCCTGGACACCCAGGCTTTTCCATACTGAAATCTAGGCAGAGGCTCCCAAGCCTACTTCACTTTTGCATTCTGTGTGCCTGCAGGCTTAACACCAAGTGGAAATCATTAAGGCCTAAGGCCTACATTCTCCCAAGTGGCAGCTCAAGCTGTACCTGGGCCCCTTTTGGCCTTGGCTGGAGCTAGAATGGCCAGGATGCAGGGATCAGCATCCCAAGCTGTGTAGGACAGCAGGGCCCTGGGTCTGGCCCATGAAACCATTCTTCCCTACTTGACCTCTGGGCCTATTATGGGAGGGGCTGCCACAAAGTTGTCTGGAATGCCTTTGAGGCCTTTTCCCTATTGCCTTGGTTATTAGCACTTGCCTCTCTTTTGGTTATGCAAATTTCTCTAGCAAATGGTTGCCCCACAACCTGCTTGAATTCCTCTCTTAAAAAAGCTTTTTCTTCCTCTGCCACTTGGCCAGGCTGCAAATTTTCCAAATTTTTATGCTCCACTTCCTTTTTAAATGTAAATTCCAGCTGGGTGTGGTGGCTCATGCTTGTAATTCCAACACTTTGTGAGGCTGAGGCAGGTGAATTGCTTGAGTCTAGGAGTTTCAGATCACCCTGGGCAACATGGCAAAACCCTGTATCTATTAAAAGCAAAAGCAAAAAAAGTTAGCTGGGTGTGGTGGTGCATGCCTGTAGTCCCAACTACTTGCCAGGCAGGAGAATTGCTTGAACCCAGGTGGTAGAGGTTGCAGTGAGCCAAGATCATGCCACTGCACTCCAGCCTGGGTGACACAGTGAGATCTTGTCTCAAGAAAATTAATAAGGTTTACTAAAACATAAATATAAATTTCACCATTAAGTCATTTCTTTGCTCCCGCATGTGAGCATAGACTCTTAGAAGCAGCCAGATTATGTCTTGAATGCTTTTCTGCTTAGAAATTTCTTCCACCAAATACCCTAAATTAAACTTCCAAAGAGCCTTAGAGCATGGACACAGTGTAGCCAGACTCTGTGCTAAGGTATAACATGCATGACCTTTGCTCCAGTTCCCAGTAAGTTTGCCATTTCCATCTGAGACCTCAGAAGCCTGGACTTCATTGTCCATATCAGTATCACCATTTTGGTCACAAACATTTAACCCAGCTCTAATATCACCATTTTGGTCACAACCATTTAACCCAGTTCTAAGAAGTTCCAAACTTTCCCTCTTCTTCCTGTCTTCTGAGCTCTCCAAACTCTTCCAACCTCAGCCCATTACCCAACTCTAAAGTTGCTTCCACATTTTCAGGTCTCCTTATAGCAATACCACCTCCTGGTACCAATTTTCTGTATTAGTCTGTTCTTGCATTGCTATAAAGAAATACCTGAGAAGATGGCCGATTAGCAACAGCTCAGGAATGTAGCTCCCAGTGAAAGCGCAGAGAACGAGTGGACGCCGCACTTTCCAACGAATTTTTGTTGCCCACAGACCGAGAGATTCCCGGCAGAGGAGCCACACAGGTCGCCAGCGCGACTCTTTTGGCTGGCGCGGCTTTTTTTGCCGGCACCCAGGGCAGCGCTTCCCGGTGCAGAGTATACGGGACGGACGGGCTCGGCTGGTCCCATCCCCACAAGGAAATCAGCAATTGGAAGCTCTGAGGACTGAGAGTTTCACAGCAAGCACAGCGAACCCGGGAAGGTCCGGCTCTGAGGGGAAGGGGCGTCCGCCAAAGGAAAACTAAGAAACTGAAAAACTTCATCACCGGGCGGAGAAAGATCCAAGATGGCCACGTAGCAGCGGCTCGGGATTGTGGCTCGCGGTGAGGGCGCAGAGAGTGAGTGGACGCCGCAATTGCAGATGAATTTTTGAGGCCCACGACTTGGGAGATTCCTGGCGAGGGACCCACACGGGTCGCCAGCGTGACTCTTTCGGCCGGCGCGGCGCTTCTCGGTGCGGAGTGTGCGGGACTGAACGCCCTTTAAGTCGAGCTCGGCGGGTCCCATCCCCACAGGGAGAACAGCGGTTGGAGGCGCTGAGGACAGAGAAAGCACAGCTGAACCCGGGAAGGCCCAGCTCTGTGGGGAAGGGGCGCCCCCCAAAGGAAAACTAAGAAACAGAAAAAACTTCATCACCAACAAGCCGGACGTCCACTCAGAGACCCAATCTGAAAGTCAGCAATTACAAAGACGACAGGTGGATAAATCCACAAAAATGGGAAGAAACCAGTGCAAAAAGGCTGAGAACACCCGAA
>PVKP010042186.1:0-18217 GCA_004027715.1 Plecturocebus donacophilus
CTGTCTCAAACTTAAAAAAAAAAAAGAAAAGGCAAAGATTCATTTCTCCAAAGAAGATATATAAATGGCCAATAAGCACATGAAAAGATACTCAAGATCTTGGCTGGGTGCAGTGGCTCACACCTGTAATCCTAGCACTTTGGGAGGCTGAGGCAGGCAGATCATTTGAGGTCAGGAATTTGAGATCAGCCTGGCCAGCATGGCAAAAGACCATCTCTACTAAAAAAAAAAAAAAATTAGGCGGGCATGGTAGTGCACGCCTGTGATCCCAGCTACTAGGGAGGCTGAGGCAGGAGAATTGCTTGAACCCAGAGGGCAGAGTTTGCATTGAGCTGAGATTGCACCACTGTACTCCAGCCTAAGCAACAGAATAAATAAAACAATATCTCAAAAAAAAAAAATACAAATACAAAAATTAGCCGGGCGTGGTGGCACATGCCTGTAGTTCCAGCTACTTGAGAGGCTGAGACAAAAGAATTGCTTGAACCCAGGAGGCAGAGGTTGCAGCGAGCTGAGATCATGCCACTGCACTCCAGCCTGGGCAACAGAGTGAGTCTGTCTCAAAAAATGAAAAAAAAGATACTCAAGATCTCAAATCATCAAGGAAATGCAAATGGAAACCACAATGAGATACCACCTCACACTCATAATTATGGCTACTACTTTTTAAAACCCCACAAAATAGCATGTGTTCAATATTGGCGTTATATGAACCCTTGTGCACTGACAGTGAAAATGTAAAATAGTGCAGCTGCTATGAAAAACAATATGTGCAAAAGGCTCAGAATAGCCAACATAATATGGAAGAGGGAAAACCAAGTTGGAGAACTGACACTACCTGACTTCAAGATACTTTAAAGCTACAGTAATCAAGACAGTATGGTATTGGCGAAAAAATGAACAATGGAACAAAATAGAGAGCCCAGAAACAGAGTCACGTACATATTGTCAACTGATCCTTGAAAAGGGAGCAAAGGCAATACAATAGAGAAAAGAGAGTTTTCTTCTTTTTGTTTTTTTATTTTAGGTTTGGGGGTACATGTGTAGGTTTGTTATACAGGCAAACAGGCATCAGGGGGTTTGTTGTACACATTACTACATCACCCAGGTATTAAGCCCAGTACCTGATAGTTCTCTTTTCTGCTGCTCTCCTTCCCCCTTGCTCAAGTAAACCCCAGTGTCCATTGTTTCCTTCTTTGTGCTCATAACTTCTTATCATTTAGTTGCCAGAGAGTTTTTTTCAACAACTGGAAATCCACATGCAAAAACATGAATCTAGACACAGACTTTATACCCTTTGAAATTTTTTTTTTTGAAGATGGAGTCTTGCTCTGTCACCCAGGCTGGAGTGTAGTGGTGCAATCTTGACTCACTGCAACCTCCACCTCCCAAGTTCAAGTGATTCTCCTGCCTCAGCCTTCCAAGTAGCTGGGATTACAGGCACATGCCACCACGCTCAGCTAATTTTTGTATTTTTAGTAGAGATGGGGTTTCACCATGTTGGTCAGGCTGGTCTCGAACTCCTGACCTCGTGATCTGCTCACCTTGGCCTCCCGAAGTGCTGGTATTACAGGCGTGAGCCACCGCACCCGCCCCACTTTGAAAAAATTAACTCAAAATGGGTAAGAGACCTAAAGGTAAAATTCAAAACTATAACGTTCTTAGAAGGTAACACAAGAGGTCGGATAATGTGGCTCACGCCTGTAGTCCCAGCACTTTGGGAGGCCAAGCTGAGTGGATCACGAGGTCAAGAGATAGAGACCATCCTGGCCAACATGGTGAAACTCTGTCTCTACTAAAAATACAAAAATTGGCTGGACTTGATGGTGCATGCCTGTAGTCCCAGCTACTCGGGAGGATGAATGAGTCAGGAGAATTTCTTGAACCTGAGAGGCGGAGGTTGTGGTGAGCCAAGATTGCACCATTGCACTCCAGCCTGGTGACAGAGCAAGACTCTGTCTCAAAAAAAAGAAGGACATAACACAGGAGAAAATCTCGATGACCTAGAGTTCGGCAATGAATTTTTAGATACCACACAAAAGGCAGAGTTCATGAAAGAAAGAATTGATAAGCTAGACTTCATAAAATTTAAAAATGTCTCCTCCATGAAAGAGATTGCCAAGAGAATGAAAAGAGAAGCCACAGGCTGAGAGAAAACGTCTGCAAAAGACTTATCTGATGCAGAACATACAAAGAACTTTTAAAACTCAACAATAAAAAAAAAACAAGCAACTTGATTTGATTAAAAATGAGTGAAGACTTGGACACCTCACCAAGGAAAATACACAGATGGCAAATAAGCATGTGAAAAGATGCTCTACATCATATTATTGACAGAGAAGGAGCACTGTCATCATGGACAAACACCGCCACTTTAGGTTCTAGCTCTGTTTCTAGCTTTATGCATTTCAAAGAAATCGCTTCTCTTCTAACTACAAACAGTCAAAGAAAGCAAACAGTAAAACACAAATAAAAGAGCTGGGCACAGAGGAAGGTGGAGGGAAAGTCTCTTGGACAACTGCCCCAGTAAAACCAGTGGGCCTAATAAGCACATTCCTTTCCCTTCAGGTGCACTAAGATAGGGAAACTAAAAGCAGACTTGGGGTGGAGGGACGGCATATGCCTGCAGCTGCAAAAAAAAAAAAATATATATATATATAAAAACAAACACACACCTCTCCCTCCCAAATAAGCACAACAAAGAAACACAAAAGCAGTCCATGCCTCTAATAAACTCTCCTACTCTCAGTCCTTAAAAACTCAGTCTGTAAAAAAGTGTGCCTCTAACCTAGCAGGCCAAAAGCCCATGTCTGGTTTGTTTGTTTTCTCTAAAATAAGCCTGTCTTAACTGTCAAGCCATCTTTCGTGTTTCTTTCTTCTTTAATTCTTGGATTTGGTGCAGAAACCCAGGACAGGTGTTGGGGGCAGAGGCTCTCCTGCAGCCCAGGAAGCAGTGGGTAATGGAAACTCATCCTAAGTTAAGTATTGGATCCTGAGGGTCTCTGGCCACCCTCTTCACTTTTCAAGTGATCTGCATGGGAAAAACAACTAATCTGAAGAAAACTGTGAGGCTCAGGGTGGGGCTACTCCTCTGGTGGGCTCTCAAAACCCTCAGGTCTCAAAAATCCACCTCCAGCCATCCGAAACAGGTATTTCACTCCCTAACCCTTGCTCCCTCTTTCTCCCTCTTCTTTCTCTCTCTCTCTCTCTCTCCCCTCTTCCTCATATGGCTCTAGGCCCTTTGCCAGTTCCCACCAAAACATCCAACATCAGACACTAATTCAGCCAACTGGCAAAATCTACCTTCTCCTGGCTTTCTCCCCATACCGGAAAAAGTCCGGCCTGCCATCCAGGTCCTCAGAGGACCAATGAAACTAAGCTAGAGAAAATCCTGGAAAGGCCCAATTCCTTCTCAGTTTAATCATCCTCTTTCGGAGAGAGGATTCTGAGTCTCTGTCTTTTGTCTGAGAACGCCTAAAACAAAACAAACACCCTTGACTTCCTCTTACCAGCCCACATGACTGCCAAACAATCCCACATTCATATGTCCTCCCCACTAGACAGCTGTCTTTTGCAATCTCACCAAACTTGGCTTATGGGAAACCCTACAGCCAAAGTGTTTAATTTCCTTCTTTCCTTCCCTCCCTCCCTCTCTCTCCCTCCCTCCCTTCCTTCCTCTCTTTCTTTTATTTCCTTTCTTTCTGAGGGAGTCTTGCTCTGTTGCCCAGGCTGGAGTGCAGTGGAGTGATCTCAGCCCACTGCAACCTCCACCTCCTGGGTTCAAGCAATTCTCCTGCCTTAGCCTCCTGAGTAGCCAGAATTACAGGTACAAGCCACCACACCCGGCTAATTTTTGTATTTTTAGTAGAGACTGGGTTTCACCATGTTGGTCAGGCTGGTCTCAAACTCCTGACCTCAAGCCATCAGCCCACCTCACCTCCCAAAGTGTTGGGATTACAGGCATGAGACGCCGTACCCAGCCAGCATTTAATTTTCTATTGCGATATAGCTTGGCCCCAATACAAACTAAATAATAACAGCCAATGGCCTAAAAATAGCACTTTCAACTTTCAAATTCTCAGGAACCTTAACAACTTTATCACCAAAACGGCAAATGACAAGAGGTTCCCCATAATCAGACTTTGTGCTACTTTAAACCCCACCCCTCCTTCTTTTCCACCTGTTCAAAAACTACTCCAACCAGTCTAACCTCCTCTGCCATTCTCCCTCTCTGGGAAGTGGCTAGGGTTAAAAGCATTGCTAACGTTCACGTCTCCTTCTCCACGTCTAATTTGTGGCAAATGAAACAGCTTCTACAATCTTTCTCTAAAAATTCCTCTCATTATCGCAGGAAATTCGTACACATAACCCAATCTTTTAATTTGACTTGGCATAATATTTATATAATTCTAACCTCCACTCTCACCCTTAATAAAAAAGAGGGCTGAGCTTAATTAAAATCAATATCCAAGCTATAAGTATATTCAAAAGGCCTTTATGTTTTTCTCTTCATAAATCTGGTTTTCCTAAAAAAGGTTTTTCTCTCAGTCAAGATTACTTTTCTGCACTCTATCTTGCCACTTTTGGTACATGCATAAATGACCCTAAAATTATTTCTGGTGGCCTGGGAGTCCCTGGGAAAAAAAGAAAAGGCACTACAAATCTCATTTTGGGAAAAATATCTGTTTTTCTTATGGAAACCCTGAAATTAAGGGTAAATAAGTACCTCTCAAAATCTGTCTTTGTCTTCCAGCTATGTTTGTTTCTTAGGCCCTAAAAATTGTTCACCTAGCCCTGTTCTTAAAGGGCCTCACCGGCAGGCCAATAACCCAATTAGGAAATTAGCAAATGTAAATCTTAGAACTACTAAATCTTCTTCTGGTAGTCTGTGTGGCTATATATGTGTTATGTGTGCAATGTCTATTAATAAGAGCTCTAATTAATTGGCCTAAAAAAAACTTGAATATTTTTAAGAGAAATGTTAAGCAAAGTAATACTGTGTATATTGCCATTTTACTTTATTCTTCTGTTAAAGCAAAATTGTGAGGTTTTATCGTGTGTGTGTGTGCTTCTGCTAAATGTCCCAGTTAGCTGTGCTAACATATAGCAGTGCTGTTTATGGTTTAAGTTTTAATTCTTAGGTATTCATGATCACGAAGGTGGTTTTCCCAGGGCGAGGCTTATCCATTGCACTCCGGATGTGCTGACCCCTGTGATTTCCCCAAATGTGGGAAACTCGACTGCATAATTTGTGGTAGTGGGGGACTGCGTTCGAGCTTTCCCCTGGATTAAATAAAAAAAAAATTCTTAGGTATTTTCTCCAGTTCTAACACCTTTTTCCAAAAACACGCTAAACTGTATTGCACAGTTCAAAATTTAATTACTTAAAAAATCAAAATTTGCAAGCAAAGTATATAAAAACAGTAAAAAGTATTTTTAGTTTCAAGTAACAGTTAAAAAAAAAAAAAAAGAATTTGGTCCCTTCTGTAACTTGTTTGGGTGTTTTATTTATGCCTAAGTATTTCTAGCAAAAAAAGGGTAAAAAGAAGTTAAAAATTAATTTGCACTACTTGCTACTTAAAAAATAAAGGGCTTTTTAAAGGAGGTATACATATTAAATATTTTCATTATATACTTATCCCTATTAAAACAAGAAGTTGTTTCTTTAAGTATGCCTAAATTACAGTATTCCTAAAACTTAACAAGTCCCACGTCAATTACTTAACATTCCTTGTCTCCAGTACCACAGGCCACTCTTAACATCACCAGCTTGCCTAAATAAAGTTTCTCATTTCAAACAGGGTATCTATTTCCTTGCAGTTCATTATAGTAAGGACAAAAACATATAAAAGTAACCATGCCCCTAACTATGCTGAAAAAAGTCACACTTCATCTGAATCTAGCACATAATTTTTTAAAAAATAAAAGGCTTTACATAAAAGTTAAAAATTGAGAAAAGTTACCATTATAACATGTCGTTAAAACTACCAAACATAAATTTGCATGCAAGATATATAAAAACAGAAAAAGTGTTTTTAGTTAAAAATTCTAAAAAAGGAGGCAAGACACAGTGGCTCATGCCTGTAATCCCAGCACTTTGAGAGGCTGAGGCATGTGGATTGCGAGATCAGATCAAGAGATTGAGACCATCCTGGCCAACACGGTGAAAACTCATCTCTACTAAAAATACAAAAATGAGCTGGGCATGGTGTTGGGTGCCTGTAATCCCAGCTACTCGGGAGGCTGAGGCAAGAGAATCACTTGAACCTGGGAGGCAGAGGTTGCAGTGAGCCAAGCTCTTGCCACTGCACTCTAGCCTGGCAACAGAGTGAGACTCCATTTAAAAAAAAAGTATAAAAAGGCATAAAAATGTACATTTTGCTTAAAAATTTAAAAAAAAATTGTCTTAAATAAAATAAACGGTTTAAGCAAATTGTAAAAACATTGTTAAAATTAATCCTGTAAAAAAGAGTCTATGTGTAAACATATTAACTAAAAGGGTATTATATGTTTTATTTCCATAAATTAAACACTAAAATAAAAGCACCACAGGGTTTTCTTAAAATGCTAATCTACTCTTTAGCAAAATTTGTCAATGGTTATAATGGATATGTAAAAATCTCACTTCATGGTCAAACTGGTTAAAATTAAATAGAATTGTCTATAAGGTTTCATTAAAATTAAGGTTAGCATTAATAGCAAACTAATGCAAAGGTAAAATTCTTAAACAAATTTTTCGTGTAACAAAAAAAGGCTAATAAATAGTTTTTTGCTTTTCCAAATTTTTTCTTCTTCTTTTTTTTTTTTTTTTTTTGAGATGGAGTTTTGCTCTTGTTGCCCAGGCTGGAGTGCAGTGGTGTAATCTTGGCTCACCACAACCTCTGTCTCCTGGGTTCAAGTCATTCTCCTGCCTCAGGCTCCCGAGTAGTCAGGATTACAGGTATGTGCTACCATGCTCTGCTAATTTTGTATTTTTAGTAAAGACGGGGTTTCTCCATGTTGGTCAGGTTGGTATTAAACTCCCGACCTCAGGTGATCTGCCCGCCTCAGCCCCCCAAAGTGCTGGAATTACAGGCATGAGCCACCGCACCTGGCTTGCTTTTCCAAATTTTTAACTCATCATTTTGGCAAAACAGAACAAACAAAAAAACTTATGGTAATCTAAAAATTCTATTTTAATAGCAAGTGTTTTAAATTTTAAACATATATAACAGGCTTCCCAAAATCAAACTTTAGTCTCAAAATTTTCTTTCTTAATCCCTAAAATATCTTTAAAAAGGTAAACAGAATTATTTAACATGTTTAGATACAGAAAATTGCAAAAATAATGTCTAATAAGTTATTTTTTATTTTATATTATTTTTGAGACAGAGTCTTGCTCTGTTGCCCAGTCTGGAGTGCAGTGGCATAATCTCAGCTCACTACAGCCTCTGCCTCCTGGGTTCCAGCTAGTCTCCTGTCTCAGCCTCCTGGGTAGCTGGAATTACAGGTGCACGCCACCATGCCCAGGTAATTTTTGTATTTTTAGTAGAGATAGGGTTTCACCATGTTGGCCAAGCTGGTCTTGAACTGCTGACCTCAGGTCATTTGCCTGCCTCGGCCTCCCAAAGTGCTGGAATTACAGGTGTGAGCCATTGCGCCGAGCCAAGTTATATTTTTTAAAATAATATTAACATATATTCTAAAACTGTATAAAATGTCTAAGGTTTTTGTGTCTAAACATGTGCTATTAATCACAATTAAATTTGTTAAGTTATTGTAAACCACAAAAATAACCAAATTTCTTTGTCAATTATGTTTCTAAATGCATCCAAACTAAACATTTTGTTATTTACAGACAATTGTTATTTTAATTATCTTCAAATAATGGTTTGTGACCAAGCTGTAAAACCTTAACAAGTGCTCTCAAATAAAATTTTCTCGCAACAACAAAAGTACAAAACTCATAAAAAGCCAAAATGTTTCTAAATATCAAGGAAAACAAAAATTAATAAAATAAGCTAATAAAAAACAAAAACAGTTATCTTTTGCTTGAAATACTGCCAATCTTTATCTTATTTTTCAAGTCAAAAAAACTTGTCTTAAGCTAGCTGCAGCCTTTAACAAGTAAGTAAAATATACTCCTGTAAATAAAATTTAAAATGTTTGTTTTTCTCTGTCTAGTTCCTCTAAAATTTCAAAACCAGTTATAAGTATTCTTAAACTACAACAATATAGTTGTTTGCATCAGTACCATAAAAATCTATTTTCTTTTATAGTAAAACATAACTTAAAAAACTAGTTATTTTACCAAGGCTTTAACTAAAATAGTATGCTCTCCTTCAAAAAATCAAACTTGGCCAGGCGTGGTGGCTCATGCCTGCAATCCCAGCACTTTGGAGGCCCGAGGCGGGTGGATCACCTGAGATCAGGAATTCTAGACCAGCCTGGCCATCATGATGAAACTCGTCTCTACTAAAAATGCAAAAATTAGTCGGGCATGGTGGTGGGCGCCTGTAATCCCAGCTACTTCAGAGGCTGAGGCATGAGAGGCTGAGGCAGGAGAATTGCTTGAACTCGGGAGGTAGCGCTTGCAGTGAGCGGAGATCTTGCCACTGCACTTCAGCCTGGGTGACAGAGCGAGACTCTGTTAAAAAAAAAAATCAAACTGAACTTATAAAGCCAATAAAGCCCTTAAAAAACTGGCCTCATAATTTGTATACATAGTCCCTGCATAGGGTTTCTAATTTGTGGCAAGTAAAAAATGTCACTATCAATTGAACCCAGGAGGCAGAGGTTGCATTGAGCTGAGATTGCGCCATTGCACTCCAGCCTGGTGACAGAGTGAGCCTCTGTCTGAAAAAAAATAAAAAAGTCACTTTCTAACAGGCCAAAAACCCCAAGTTACCTTAAAACATCAAAAAAAAAAAAAAAAAAAAAAATTACCCAACTCATAGGTATTTAATAGCAGAAATCCATAGCTGGGCTTGGCTTTAAAAAGTCTTATCTCAAATTCGTTCTATATAACAAAGTTCCTTCAAGCCAATTTTAAAAACCTATGTAGAAAATAATTATTCTTGCTGCACTGTATACAAATAATTAAGCCAAGCATAATAAAGCAAACCAGTCCTACCCTAATTTATCTTTTGATAAAAATAAAACACTAAAAAAATTATGTTTCAGAAATTATAGCCCAGCTGTTAAATTCTAGTCTTGCCTAATGTTTTTCAACTTTTATTATTTTCTACAGTTTAAATTATATCCATTACCGAAATTAAAAAAAAAAAAAAACCTGATAAGTAAGCAAGTTTAATTATGTACCAGGTGTGGAGCCAGGGACACCAGCCAGAGTGAAGCTAAGGTCTGACCTTTCCTGCATAGCTAGAGGGCATGGCTAACTCCACATGTCCAGAGGCATTATCTAGAATCTAATGGCTCCAAAGCAGGTAAATTGAACAATGATCTTGTCAAGGAAACAAATTATATAGTTTAGTAAACTCAGTATCTGACCTGCCTCATTTAGACAAAATTTCTCAATTTTAAAGACATTTTCATTTTACCAATAATCTTTAAAACTGTCTTTATTTCCCAAAGATTACTAAAGTCACATTAACTAAAGGACATTAAGGTTTTTATTTTTCTGGCAAAATATTTACTGCTTTTTCTTTAAGCCAATCAATTAGAGCTCTTTTATGTAAACATCACACACACACAACATATGTAAATACACAGACAGACAGAAGAAGATCCAGTAGTTCTAAGATTTTGATTTTTCTCTTTTTTTAGATGGAGTTTTGCTCTTGTCACCCAGGCTGGAGTGTAATGGCGTGATTCCTGGCTTACTGCAACCTCCACCTACCGGGTTCAAGCAATTCTCCTGGCTCAGCCTCCCAAGTAGCTGAGATTACAGGTGTGCACCACCATGCCCAGCTAACTTTTTTGTATTATTAGTAGAGACAGGGTTACACCATGTTGGTCAGGCTGGTCTCAAACTCTAGAGACCTCCAGTGAGCCACCCACCTCAGCCTCTTGAAGTGCTGAGATTACAGGCATGAGCCACCATGCCCAGCCATTTTACAGCTTTTCCTTTTTATATCTGAATTGTGCGCATTATTACTCTTGCACTGTGGGTGATTATTAAGTAAAATAAGGGTCCCTGAACAAGTACTGCTATATAGTAACTGTTGATCTGACAACAGAGACAGCTTCTAAGTTACTAACAAGGTGGTAGCGCCTACAGTGTAGATACACTGTACAAAGGGATGATTCATATCCTGGGCATGTGACAGGTTACAATCAAAACAGTCAAAACTTTAGGCAGTGACTTATGTCTGTAGGCAGTGGTTTATGTCTGTAATCCCACACTTTGGGAGACTGAGAGGGGTGGATCACCTGAGGTCAAGAGTTCCCAACTAGCTTGGCCAACATGGCGAAACCCTGTCTCTACTAAAATACAAAAATTAGCAGGTTGTGGTAGTGCATGCATGTAATCCCAGCTAACTCAGGAGGCTGAGACAGGAGCATCGTTTGAACTCAGGAGGCAGAAGTAGCAGTGAGCTGAGAATTGAACCACTGCACTCCAGCCTGGGTGACAGAGAAAGACGCCATCTCAAAAAACAAAACAAAACAAAACAAAAAACAAAAACAAAAACAAAAACAAAAAACAATTAAAAATAATAAATAAATAAAATGTTGCAGTATTTGCACATAACCTACATACATCTCCCACATGCTTTAAATCATCTCTAGGTTACTTATAATTCCTAATACAATGTAAATGCTATGTAAATAGTTGTTGTACTGTTTAAGGAATCATGACAAAAATATTATATAAAGTTATCTTCAGGCCTATTATCTAAAGTGTGTATTAAACATAAATGAATTTCGTGTTCAGACTTGGGTCCCATCCAAGTCTATCGCATTAGGTATATGCAAATATTCCAAAATCTGAAAAAAATCCAAAACCAAAGCTTTTAGGGAGCATTTTAAATAAAGGGTAATAAACTTGTATTACATATCAATCCTCAACAACATCTGCTCCCTTTCTGTTTTACTTGTCTTCACAACATATTGCAATCAGATATATTAATCTTAAAAAAATTTTTTTTTGCAATCAGATATGTTACATCACCATCACTGACTTAGCTCAGGCTACCATAACAAAATACCATATACTGGTGGCTTAAACAACAGAAATTTATATTCTCACAGTTATTTCTCAGGCATAAAAAACTATCATTTATGTGTTTTTCTCCTTTACTGTATTGAAATTCCCTGAGGATGTGGATGTTTGATTCAACTTTGTATACCAGGCTTTAGCACAAGGCCTGAGGTGAAATAGGGGTTCTGTAACCATTTGATGAAGTGTGATCAGAGCTATTCAAGAGAAAAAAACTGCCTTTAGATGATTAATTTTCTTATACTAGAAATCTCCCAACTGGCTTGGTTGAAGACCCCTTGGGGACATTCTAGTGGGTGTCCAGCTAATTTAGCTGTTTTCTGACGTATTTTGAATCTGGTTCTGGTAATGTCTGTAACTCTCTTATCAATGTTAATTTCCATTCCATCCTATCTGTGTGGCTCTAGACGTTGGCCAAAGGCAGGTAGGACTGCTGGGCCTATATGCCTCTTCCCACCTCTGCCTGTGAGGCAGGCATCTAGCTCTTTTATGGATATGGCTGCCTCCTCACTGAAATGAAGAAGAGACTCAGAAGAAATTCCACCTCCTGATGGCTGACGCCCTGGGTCTCTAAGTTAATGAGGACTAGAGGACACATCCTGTTTATTCAGAAGTTTTGCAGGATCTATCAAAAATAGAATAGTTTTGCGATGCTATCCTATTTGCCAGTCAGAGTCAGCCTGAAAAGGTTGTCTACATATGTACTAACAGCCTCCAGGATCACTAGTTCAGAGACAGACTGTATCTTGCATTAGTTCCCCAGGCCCAAATTCCCCATTATGTAGGGGAGTGACACAGTGAAAGCCTCTGGGTGCAGAGACGTTTTACAAGAGAGGAACCCTAATATTATGAAACTCGGAAGTTGTGCAGGTTAGGAGGCTGTCCTTCTTCCTTGATTGGTAAGGGAGACGGAGAGAGAGAGGGAGAGGGGTGTGTGTGTGTGTGTGTCTGTGTGTGTGTGTGAGAGAGAGAGAGAGAGAGAGAGAGACAGAGATGGAGAGACAGAGAGAGACTAAGGGAATAAGCAAATGGCTGTGGGTTTTATTACCTTTGAAAGGGAGCAGATGGCTTCTTGGGAAGTGCATAGGAGAAGAAATATTTTGTATCTTCCAAATATCATTCACATATCTTTTAATCCAGATGCCAATAATCTGCTCAGAAAGCCCTGACTGCACAGACACTCATTGTTTCTCCCATGTAGCTCTGGCCAGGAGTCCTTTCCCGGTTACTTCTGTCCTGGCAGTTTTTTGTTGGGGGGGGGGAGGACGTGTAGGGTTTCTTAGGGAGTTAGGATGAAGAAAGCCTAAATATGATGAATTCCCCATCCAGCACTGTGCCCAGCACATAGCAAACATCCAGTAAAGGTCTGTTAAATGAATGACAGGGCCCGTTGTTTAAGATTTTAATAAAGGTAGGGCAAAGGGTTGAATTGGTCTAAAAGTCCTCAACGTCCTGATGGGACGGCCCTGAAGCCAAGGTAGTCTGAGCCCATTCATTATTCTCTCTTGGATGTTAGGCAAAGCCCCGGGCCCCATGGAGCAGCACCAGGGTTCCCGACACTCCCACCGACAGGGTGGAATGTGCACAGGCTGGAACCACGCCTGAGTTTGTCGAGCCCTCTTGGGGGAGGGCACTTCCAGGGACCAGGAAAGGATTCCCGTCCAGTATCAGGTTATCCACCTTGGGCAGCTCGTCCGGCTGCGGCGCCCTGTTCAGCCTGTTGCAGCTAAGATCGAGCACGCTGAGCTTGGCCGGCAGTCCTTTAGGCACCTGTTCCAGCCCAGCAAACGACAGATTGAGGGAGTTTAGGGCACTGGGCCACAGGCATCTCGGAGCGCTGGGGTTTGCGGTGGCGCGCAGCGAGTTGTGGCTGAGGTCTAGGCTGTGGGGTTGCACACCTGTCGCCGCCAGCGCAGCGCACACGCCTGTGGGCGTCTCCATTCCTGTGTTGCGCAGCGCTAGATTCTGGAGGGCCGGGAATTTGTGGGGACAGAGAGCCGCAAGCAGTCCGCGTTCGCCCAGTCCAGGATTATCAGACAGGTCTAGGCTGGTGAGGTCCGGGAAGGCGCGAACCTGTTCGCAGGAAAAGGCCAGCGAGTGTGCTTGGACCATGCTTAGTGCCTTAAGGCCTGGGTGGAGCCACCGCTGCAGCTCCGCGAGCCAGGAACGCCCTGTCGCCCACGACACGTTGCGGAGGCGCAAGCTGGAGAGTGCAAGCCCTTTGGCTTCCAGAGGCAGCGGAGGCATGGTGCCGGTTATCTCTAGGTCCTCGAGCGCCAGTTCCTTGAGGCGGGAGTACGCTAGCACACGCAGGGCGCCCATCAGTAGCTGAGCAGGAACCTGCACCCCCCCCACTGTGAGCCGCCGCACGCGGAGGGCCTTGACCGTGTCAGCGTACTGCCGCGGGTCAGCGTTGCCATCGACGCGCTTTAGAAGTGGCTCCAGGCTGCGGCCGCCGCCGCGGATCTCCACCTCGACCGCAGTCGCACATTGGAAGGCCTCGGACCAGTCGGGCTGAGGTTCGGAGAAGTTGCAAACGCAGCGGAAATCCTCATCATCCAGCTCACAAGTTTCTGGGGTTGTCGCAGAGACGTGCACCAGCGCCAGTAGCAGCAGCAACAAGCAGGACGCGCGCTCCTGGGGAGAGAGCAGAGGTCTAGGAGGCCCCGTCCGGCCCCTGTGGCTTCCCGAGTAGCCCGCGTTCAATCCCAAGTCCCAGCACTTACCATGGTCGATAAGTCCTCCGAGCTTCTGAGCTCCGGACAGGCTCTGGAAGGGCCTTAGCTTCTTTCCTACACAGCGGCACCGGCCGGCTTCCAGGCTTCACACTCGTGAACTCTTCTGTTGCCTCTAAGAGTTTACGTAATTCTGGGATGTCCCTCAGTTCCCTCCTCTGTGAACCCTGATCACCTCCCTGCCTCTCTTCCTCCCAGCCAGCCGCTTCCTTTCTTGGAAATATTGCAATGAAGGATGTTGCAGGGAGGGGAGCCGCAACAGGAAGGATTTTGCAGGGCATCTAGGGTTCTGTGTCCCCTGGCAGCATCCTGATGACTCAGACGCCCCAGGCGTTGAGGGCCCTGATGACTCAGGTGTCTGAGGTGGGTATGGGAAAAGGATGATACTCAGTGCCTTAGGCCAGTACCATACTCTGCACTGTCCGCCCCACAATCCCCCCACTTTATATCCCAGAGACTCTACTTGATTTGTTTCTTTGACTTCTCCCTTGTCTTGGTTTCTGTTGAACCCCCACCACCCAAATCCAAGTCCCTGAATATCCTCAGATATTTAACTGGATGTTTTGTGGAAGAGATTGTGAACTTCATCTGTTGCCACCAAGGGGTAGAATTAGGTTCAAGAAAAGCAAGTTGGTCTGAAGGACAATTCCTCTTTCCATTTTTTTTCTTGCTCCTTTGTTTAAGTAATAACTTTCTTAAAAGTGGAGGTGTTTAATGGAGACACATTGGCTAAGTCGCTGGATCACTTACAGTATCCATTTTCTGTCCTGAAATTGGGAAGCAAAGTATTTTGAACCAGTTTTTTCACTTGCACTTTGCTCTCTCTTGCCCTCCCCTCAGTACAATTTCTGTGCCCTAGAAAGGAAGGGATGGGACTATGTTGAATGAGGATTAATTAGTAACTCACCTGTTTCACAAAAACAAAAAGCAAAAGCCAGTAAATGTCCCAGAGGATAAGGAGCTATGTATTTATAACAGCCCTACAGCCCTCACAGGTCCACATCCCTAGACCTCTGGGGAAAGAACTATATGACTTTTTTTTTTTTTTTTTTTTTTTAGACAGAGTCTTGCTCTGTTGCCCAGGCTGAAGTGCAGTGGTGTGATCTCAACTCACTGCAACCTCTGCCTCCCAGGATCAAGTGATTGTTTTGTCTCAGCCTCCTGAGTAGCTGGGATTACAGGTGCCCACCACCACGGCTGGCTAATTTTTGTAGTTTTAGCAGAGGCTGGGCCATACTGGCCAGGATGGTCTCAAACTCCTGACACCAGGTGATCCACCCACCTAGGCCTCTCAAACTGCTGAGATTACAGGTGTGAGCCCATGCCCCGCCTGAAGGTCTTTTTTAAATTCCCACTTCCTCTTTAATTAAGAAGTAGCTGCACATTTGTCCCTAATCCAAACAAGAAGGCTCATTACTGCCCCCTGCAGGTCCTGTTGGGCATACCGTAATGCACTGGGCCATGCTTCAGTGCCATGCCAGGTCCTTGTGATATCCCTGAGGACCAAGATGTGAGTATATCTGACTCGAAGTCAGATAGCCAGGCTTGGAATCCCAGCTTTACCACTGAGGTTGTGAGACTTGGGCCCCCCTTTTGTAAAATGGAGATGATAGTATTACCTGTTTGTGCGTAAAGTCTTCGGCACAAAGCCACATCTTTTCAGGGTAGTCTTGATAACTAGTCTTTCTGAGAGTCTCTGCATTCAGAGAACTCGGGCCACTGAAGTCTGACATCTCATCATCTTAGGGGAGGCACTCTGGGTGGGGAGGTCCAAGCTAAGAGGGGCAATGATGGTTCTGCAAAGATCTCCAACTCACAGCTTGATTCAACAAATATCTATCATTTGTCTACCTAAAACTAGGGTTGGTGGAAAGCTCTGGGATGCAAACATGACCAAGACACAGTTCCTGAAGTGCTCCAGTAGATGGGTAGAGCAAACATGAACTCAGAACTTCAGTCCCTAGTGCAGAGGGCTCTTAAAGAAGAGAAACCCAGGGTTCATGGTGTTGGGGAGGGCTGGGGGCGGGGGGGAGGAACATGATCTGGAGAAAGGAACACCCAACCTTGTACAAGACAGGATGTGGGGCTGGTTCTTACAGGGTTAACAGTGTTGCCAGACTGGTAGGTACGGAAAGGCAGTTTGGGCAGCTGTAGTTGTCTGAGTAGACACTGGGCAGAACATCGCTTTTGGTGGGAACTTATTTCATCTTCCCCACCTGGAGTAAGTGTGAGTTTTAGAAGCCACTCTGGGTTAGGTGCGGTGGCTCACACTTGTAATTCTAGCATTTTGGGAGGCCAAGCTAAAAGAATCATTTGAGGCTGAGTTCTAGGCTGCAATAAGCCATGATTGCACCACTGCATTGCAGCCTGGGCAACAGAGCAAGACCCTGGCTCAAAAAACATAAAAATTTTTTGAAAAAGTTTTTCTTGGCTGGGCACGGTGGCTCACACCTGTAATGCCAGCACTTTGGGAGGCCAAGATGGGCAGACCACCTGAGGTCAGGAGTTTGAGACCAGCCTGGCCAACATGGCAAAACCCTGTCTCTACTAAAAATAGAAAAAAATTAGCCAGGAGTGGCAGTGGGCACCTGTAATCCAAGCTATTTGAGAGGCTGAGGCAGGAGAATTGCTTGAACCCAGGAAGCGGAGGTTGCAGTGAGCTGAGATGGCACCATTGCACTCCAGCCTGGGCAATAAGAGTGAAACTCTGCCTATAAAAAAGAGAAAAGTTATTTCTTGGAGAAATAAGAAAATAAAATAAAATTTTTTTAAAAAGAAGCCAGCCAGTTGCATGAGGAAGGGATCAAGATCCAGGCCCTATTCCTGGCCAGAGCATGGTGCACAGCAGGTACTCAACAAATGGCTGTCCAGGGGCTGGATGGATACTGGGAGAGAAGATGTGGACGATGGAATGATGGTCTGTAGATATTTAAACGTGTTGTTTTGTAGAGATTGCAGATTTCATTGATTAACTCCAAGGGGTAGAATTAAGTTCAAGGGAAGGAAGTTAGTTTTAAGAACAATCTTTTTCTAGATTTGTCCTTGCTTTAACCTTTGCCTAAGTTATATAGCTTTCTAAAAATTAGAGGCTTCCCATAAAAATTCTTAGGTGCCACCAGGACCCTAATTTCTTGGAGCTGCCAAGGGGATCTGGGAGGAGACAACATCAAATAATTTACTACAACTTAATGACAGCTGTGAAAAGGGTTATGAAGAAGCTGGGTCACTGGTACAGTGGTTCTGAGTAGGTGACACTGGACTTGAGATGTTGAGGATGGTGTTAAGAGAAGGATGCTGGTAGAGAGAAGAGGTAGAAGTGCAGGCAGAGAAAACAGCTTGTGCAACAGCCTCCCCCAGGAGTGGGAGTGGGATGGAGAAGAAAAAGAGCAGGGGCTGTTAACAAAGAGAAGGTCCCAGAAGAGGTGAGTCCAGATTGGAGAGGTATGCAGGGGTTAGACTGTAGGGGTTAGTTGGCCACAGTTCCGATTTTGAGTGTGAGGAAGATGGTTTTTTATTCACTAGTGTTTCCTCACTGCCTAGTAGATTAGTGGCACTCAACATTGGGTGAGAGATTTCATCCTAAAAATAATGGGAACTCAGTTTTTTGCAGAGCAAAGAAATAATGATATCTTTCTCATTTTTGTCACATATAAAATGAGAATAATGGTCATTGTGGTGAACATTCTGTAAAGCAAAAATAAAATTCTAAGGCCCACCCCAACCATCTGAATGAACTTCCTTCTCAGCCAGGGCTCTTTAAAATTTTTTTTTCCTTTTTTTGAAAAAAAGAAAAAGAGAGAAAAGGAGAAAGAAAGAAAGAGCAAAAGAAAGAAAAAAAGAATGAAAGAGAGAAAGAAAGAGGAAGAGAAAGAGGGAGAGAGAACAGGATTCTTGTTTTATTGCCCAGGCTAGAATGCAGTCTAAAAATGGGTATTAAAAACCTCTTTTATGCCAACAATTGTGCTTAACAATGGAGACAGGAAGGAATAGGGGATGAAAATAACAAATAAGCAGCCAACTAATATTTTATTTAAACCTGTGAAATGCTATGCAATTGCTGGGGAGTGATTTACTTCCAATTATGTGGTCACTTTTAAAATAGGTGTAATGTGATACTAAGAAAAATATATGTTTTGTGGATTTGGGGAGGAGAGTTTTGTAAATATTTGTTAAGTTTACTTGTTCCAGGTCTGAGTTCAAGTCTTGGATATCCTTGTTAATTTTCTATCTCGTTTATCTGTCTAATATTGACAGAGTAATGTTAAAGTCTCCCACTATTATTGTGTGGGAGTCTAAGTCTCTTTGTAAGTCATTAAGAACTTGC
>PVKP010042187.1:0-18248 GCA_004027715.1 Plecturocebus donacophilus
TAGTTTCCACAGTGTTCAATTTTGGAGTCTGTTTAACTCTTCGTGCATTCCAATATTAACCCCTTATTTAGCCCTCTAACTCTCTGCCCCATCTTCTTCCAGTCTTTTGATTCTTCACTGCCACCACAGTAGTGTAGATCTTCAGCTGTCTTTCAATAATAAGAATAATTCATTTGCTTATCCATTACTTTTGTTTTCTGCTATGTTCCACAAATGATATAAAATAACTATGAACCTATACTATATATCACAAATCATACAAAGAGCGAACAATACAACATAGATGAGTAACGCACAACCACCACAGTTCTTGCCCTTAAGGGACTTTTAATGACACTTAAATTTCTAAACTGTCTAGCTGGTTTTCCTACCTCCAGTGTCTCCCTACTTTAATCTGTCTTAAATATGGTTCCTGAAATATTTTTTTGTCAAACAAATTTTTTTTTTTTAAAGAGAATCTCACTCTGTTGCCCAGACTGAAGTGCAGTGGTGTAATCATAGCTCACTGCAGCCCCAAACTCCTGGGCTCAAATGATCATCCCACCTCAGCCTCCCAAGTAGTTTGGGCTACAGGTGGGTGCCACCACAGCCAGCTAATTTTTTAATTTATTTTTTGTAGTGTCAGGGTCTTGTTATTGCCTAGGCTGGTCGTGAATTCCTGCCTGGCCTCAAGTGATCCTCCTGCCTCTCAAAGTGGTGGGATAGTAGGCATGAACCATTGTCCAATATTATTAACATCACCCACTTAATCACAACAATGACAATTATATTAAATTCAGAGAAGATTATAATAATAAAATATCTATTATTATGAGCCGTGTCTGAGAAAATGTAATAAAAAGATCATTTTTCATCACGAAGAAAGAAATCTACTGTTGGAGAAACCTTGGATTCTACGTAACTTTCAAATTTTAAATATACTGGACAAAAGAATACAGAATAAATTCCAGAACATAGAAGAAACATCAAAGAGGTGCTTTAGAAGACGTCCAAAAAAAAGTTTTGAAAAAGAGGCCAGCGCCGTGGTTCATGCCTGTAATCCCAGCATTTTGGGAGGCTGAGGCTGGTGGATCATGAGATCAAGAGATTGAGACCATCCTGGCCAACATGGTAAAACCTCATCTCTACTAGAAATACAAAAATTAGCTGGGCATGGTTGCACATGCCTGTAGTCCCAGCTACTCAAGAGGCTGAGGCAAGAGAATAGTTTGAACCCGGGAGGCGGAGGTTGCAGTGAGCTGATATTGCGCCACTAGACTCCGGCCTGGGTGACAGAGTGAGACTCCGTGTCCATTAAAAAAAAGTTTTGAAAAAGATCAAACTCAGTGTCCTAATTTTTTTTTCAAACAATGAGAACTTGTAACTGTTCAATTACTGTTTTGATTGCCATATGCGGTACAACACACAGAAGAAAAAAATTGGAAAACAGCATGAAACTGATAATAACAAAATTCTGTAAAGCAAACCAGAAAAAATGACCCAGGTGTGTTGTGATGGCATTTCAGTCCAGCAAGGCTTGGGCTCACCATCATGATTTCTGGTTTTGGATATACTGTGTCATTCACTGCTAATTAGTGACTTCTAAAACAATTCTCACTGGTTTAGGAGAAGACCCTAACCTTGATTATCAAGGCAAGAGTATCACATGGCAAGTATTTTAAACATCAGATTATTTGATCTGCTTTGTGAAGATTTAAATGATAAGAACTTAAAGTTTTCTGTTCTATGTTGAATTTCATTGGTTGTCAAAAAGAAATACCTTTGGCTGAATTTATAAAATAAATGATAATAGTATTCTATTTTTGGAGCACCAGAGAAAAGACCAACTGCAAAAACTTTAAAAATTATAATTTCTTAAAAGAAATGGAATATTGACACATGCTACAAAAATGGATGAACCTTGAAAACATTGTGCTAAGGGAAAGAAGCCAGACACATATGATGTGATTCCATTTATATTAAATATCCCAAATAGGCAAATCCCTAGGGACAGAAAGCAGCTTAGTGTTTCCCAGAGGCAGATGACTGCTTAAAGGGTACTCAGTTTCCTTTTGGGGTGAAGAGGTTTTCAAACTAGATTGAGGTGGTAGTTGTACAGCACAGTGAAGGTACTAAATATCACTAATGGTAACTTTTATATGTATTTTACTACAATAAAAACTCTAATTTTTAACAGAGCTTCACATATTTGGCAAACATATCTGATGATTTAAAGTGAAACTTAAATGACAAGCAATACCCGTAGACTTAAAAGTCTTTACTTTGTTGAGTTGGAGAAGTTCTCAAATAAAAGTTAGGTTTCAAATTTAGGGGAAACCTCAAATATTATTCCAGTCTGTTGTATGAGGTAGCTTATAATTTCATATTATTGCAGTTTAAGATCTTGCCTGAAAACTTATAAAGACCTCTTTCTCACTTCCATCTTTGCAAAAAGATATCAAAAAGGAATCTTTGAACTCAAGTTTGATTTATATGTCTAACACATTCCAGTAAACTATTTTGGAGAATTTTTGGTAAAATATCCTTGGTTATTCTCAGCAAGTGAGCCCACCTTGCATGTCATCATCCCATTTTCATAATCATAGATTTATTAAGATGGTTTTTCTGAACCTTTAGCTACGAAAGCACAACAATGCTACAAACTTAGTGATGACTGAGATGGTATTTTGACCTTTCACATTCTGGATAGAAAAGCTTATAGCAAACAATCAGATTCAACATTCATTTTTATAGCATGTGATTGAGGGGAAAATGAAGGCATAATGTAAGATCAAGTTGCTTTTGAAGGTGCAAGGTGGAGTTTGGTGTTTGAATCATGCCACTCAATCCCTTCCCTTCTAAAACTTTGACTGATAAAAAAATACTGACATAAGAACTACTAACATGAAGCCATCTAATCCTTCTAAGAGGTAAAAGTGAAGTGGTAAAGAGAACATGGGACAGAGACAGTATTCCATTTGCTCACCTATATTTCACAGCCTACTTTGCAGTTAGCTTGTAGTCATGTAATTATTATGAATCTGATCACAGTGACATAATTCACTAATCAGCTGACATAGTTGAGAATCCATGTGTCATCCCATCCCACTTCCCCGTCTGTGGCACTTGGAAGCCATGTGTTCCACCGGTGAGGCTATAACAAGTTGGCCTTTCTGTCAATGTTTGTTCTGAGGGACTATTTGGAGCAGTGGTCTCCAGTGATTTCTGCTGTATATAATGCGAATGAAAATACATTTTTGTGGTTAGGCCACTGGTATTTCAGGCTTAGTTACAACAGCATAGACTAGCCCATCCTGATTAATATAGAAAATTAGACTCTTTCCTCTAGCACTTTTGAGAAAACTGAAGAATCCTTTTTATATATGCAGATAAAAATATGGAAACAAGAAAAAGTCTCCTTCCCATAATCAAAAAGGCTTTAATTCATTCATTTTTTTAGAATAGTATTTAACTTATTTTGAATTTCAAATGATGCTAAGCAAGAATATAATTGCATTTATCAGAATAGGGTATGGGCTAAAAAATGGTTTACAAGCACTAGTTTAGAATGTACAGGCTTCATGCTCTTTTCCAGTTGACTTTTACTTTAAAAAAAAATCCAAAAACTGATTAAAAATTCAGCTCTAATAAGTTTAATATACATGATCTTGTAATATGTCAGTCTGTTCCTCTACTTTGGGCCATAGCATTTACTAAGGAAAGTATGCAGCTATCCTCAATTAATCTGATTGTTTACTGTTATACTGATTGTTTACTACAATTTACTAATTGTTTTAAAAAATGTTTTCCACTGTCCGGTTACACCACCTCAACTATAATGATCCGGTTTTTCCAAACTCAATCCACCTTTGAGGCAGAATCCTGAAAGATAAGACAGAGCCAGATCGAAACCCTTTCAATATTTTAATATCTCATTTAATTGTTAAAAATTAAAACTACAAAGTATTTCAAACATAGTAGAGAATGTGCACATTCATGTGTCAATATCCACATTTACAAGATGCTAACCTTTTGCCATATTTGCTTTAAATCTTGGACTTTATCTATTTAACAGCATATAGAAATAGTATCCTATGGAACAAAACCACAGTTTGTTCATGTCTCTGCTAATAGACAGTAAGTTATAACAAAGTTTCACTATTTCAAATAGTGCTGCAATGAAAATCCTTTATATGTGACTCTTGTAGCCTTGTGTTAGCGTTTTTGTCTAAGGTATGTAACCTGAAAGTACAAATATCTGGTAACAAAGAATGTACATAGTTAACCTTATTGGATAGTTTCAAATTGCTCTCCAAAACTTATACCAATTTATGTTCCTAATATCAATACTACAATTTCTCCACATTCTTGTTAAAACTTAAGCTTTAAATTTTAGTTACTCTTACGGGTATGAAAAAGTATCTCATTGTTTTATACTTCTCTGATTGATGATGAGACCAAATCTTTTCATATTATTTATCATTTAACAGAGTAGCTCTAAAATTTTAACATGCACCAGAATCACTTAGTGAGTGGGCTAAAACACAGACTGCATGGCCCCACTTCCAGAGTTTCTGATTGAGTAGGTCTGAAGTGGGGATTTGAGAATCTGGACTTCTAACAAGCTCCCAGGTGATGCAGTCAGAGGATTACACTTGGAGAACCACACTGTTCAAGGAATTGCCCATTCATTTCTTTTGCTCATCTAAATATGGGGATATTTATCAGGCAGTCTGGATGCTAATCTTCTAGTGGTTGTAAGTGCTGCTAATATCTTCTCCTAGTTGTAGCCTGTTGATTCATTTTGTTTTTGAAGTCTTGTGATGTCAAGGTTTGTCATTCCCAGGCAGTCAAATATGTCAATCTTTTCATTCATAATCTGAGCTTTTGGTCTTTAGTTTTTGAAAATTTCCCCTATTCCATTGTCATACAGATAGTATCCTGTATTTTCTTTTTAAACTTTAAAAATTTTGTTTTTCACGCTTGGACCTTTAATTGCTCTGGAATTTATTTTTCTGTAAGATATAAAGTAGGGACCTAACTAAAAATTGTCCCAGTATCACTTACTGAGTATTTCACACTTTCTGTACTGATGTTTTGTGCTACATCTATCATGGGATTCTTTATTACAGGTTAAAAAGAATGCCATTTTTATGTTCAGCATATGAAACATCTTTCTCTGAGTTGGTATTTAATTTAGGGTAAAAACCTAACAATTTATCCTTAAGATGGTCATATAGGAAAATGTATGATTCACTGACTCTTCTAGAACTTATGTCATAGAGACTTTTCATATAAGAATATCACCTAGTAACTGATTAGCAGAGTAATAAAAGTAATTTTGATAAAGGTTTTATAAATCTGAGGTTAATAGGCAAGTCTCCTACTGACAAATTAATAATAAAGAATAAGCCATATTACATAAGACCTATAATAAGGATATATATATTATATATATATATATATATATAATATATATATATATATAAAATAGATGAATGAAGCAGCAGTTACTTGAACTTGATATCTGTCTCAAGCGGTAAGATATAGCGGGGTAAGGTATAGGATATAGAATTAGAAAACCTGGATCTGAGTTCCAGATTAGCCACTCATTAGCTTTGTAATATTAGGCAAGCTGTTTAAGCTGAGTATCAATTTCAAAATAGAAAACACAGTGACAAAATGCTCATAAATGTTTGTGATATAAAACTTATGATAGGTATTATTGTTATGTAAATGTTATTTAAAAAATATAAAATTGCTTAAAATCAGATCTCTGGCAGAAGAGTTTATAATTCAAATTCTATCAACTAGTATAGAACCTTTTATGTGAAAAAGTAAGGCATTTTAAAACATATAAGAAAATGAAAAATTTTTAAAGAGACAGGGTCTCACTCTGTTACCCAGGCTGGAGTGCAGTGGTGCAATCACAAATCACTGCAGCCTCGAACTCCTGGGTTCAAGTGATTCTCCTGCCTCAGCCTCCCAAAGTACTAGGATTACATGCATGAGCCACCATACCTGGCCACTTAAATTTTAATTGTTAAATATTAATTGTAAATATTTATGGAGTTCAATGTGATGTCTTGCCATATATTTACAATGTGGAATAATTAAATAAGACTAATTAATAAATCCATCACCTCACATATTTTTTATGTAGCAAAAACATTTAAAATCCACTCTTAGAACCTGGGCAACATGGCAAAACCCTGTCTTTATGAAAAATAGAAAAATTAGCTGGTGTGGTGGTGCGTACCTGTAGTCTTAGCTACTTGGAAGGCCGAAATAGGAGAATTGCTCGAGCTCAGAGAGGTTGATTCTGCAGTGAGCCGGGATTGTGCCACTACAGCCTGGGCAGCAGAGCAAGATCCTGTCTCAACAAAACAAAACAACCCTCTAACTCAAAAAAAAAAAACTCTTTTCACAATTCTGAAATATTCGATGCATTATTATTATAATAGTCACTATTCTGTGCAATAGATCACTAAAGCTTATTACTACCGGCTTACTGAAACTTTGTACCCTTTGATAAACATCTCCCCTTCCCTTGTCCCTCCCCGCCACCTCTCAGTTTCTGGTAACCATCATTTTACTCTCTATGTGAGTTCAACCTTTCTAGATTCCATATATAAGTGAGATCATGTAGTATTTGTCTTTCTGTGCCTGGTTTATTTCACTTAGTATAATGCCTTCCAGGTTAGTCCATGTTATTGTAAATAACAGAAGCTCCCCCCTTTTATGGCTGAATACTACTTCATTGTGTATACAAATCACATTTTCTTTATCCATTCATCTGATGATGGACACCTAGGTTGCCTCCCTATCTTAGGTATTGTGAATAAGGCTTCAATGAACTTGGGAGTCGGTAAGGCATCTGTAAGAATTTCAGGACATATTTAGCCTGGTAATCTCCACTAACTTGGTTAGAAAACCACAAGAGCAAGAGTCTTAGATTTTTTTATGTGACAATCAGACTTGGTCACACGTCATTGAAGATCATGTTACAGAAGTATTGGCTTTCCTTAGGGTGAGTGCAGAAAAGGACAGATACTATTTTTTTCATGAGCTATCAACATACAATTGAAGTTAGAAAATATTTCTGACAATAGCTGTGCTACTAGGGAGAAAGAAATAATCAATCTAAGCAGAATAGATCAGAAATAAGTTATCCCAGGTTCAGTTGGGAACAAAATGTGTAACTTTTCATTTCTCTTCTGTCTTAAAGAAATATCTGAAATAATATTCTATATTGCAAATACTAATTTTTTGGTGTTCCTGTTTGTTCAGGACATCTTTCTGAACTGTCAATACATATGAGATGGATTGCAGAGAACCAGACAGAGTTTTCAGTGTCTTATTACCAGAACTTAAAGACCTTTAAGCAGACGGTAAGGAACTACATTTTCATTATTTATTGGCATACTATGCAGTTTAAAAGTAGTCTAAATGGAGAGATCTGCTCCTGTTTTTAGGGATCATTGTGAAAAAGTGAAGCATCAGGTTTAAGCCACGACTTCACACATGTTAATGAAAAGTGATTTCCCTCATTTGAAATCTGTAGTGATTTGTTTCCTGTAACGACAGTCTTCCTTGTGTTATTCTGTTTTTAAGCAAGTTTAAAAAACTGGGGAAGGGCTGATGCTTATAAAGAGCGTAACAATTAGTACTTGACTGAGGAGCTTTCAAGCAGATCCTTGATGGTGAAATTATATCTGAGGATCATTATTTCCATAAGCTGCAGAAATGCTTGTTGAGACTTATAATCAGCTTCCAAAGTCCTGGCCAGGTTGACAATAATTGAGTTCTGGTAGAAGATGACCAACCTGGTTATCATGTCCATAATTAGTCCATGAAAGTTTTCAAACTGGTATCAGTAGTTTTTTTTTTTTAAGTTTTAATTTAACTTTGTATTTGGAATAGCTTAAAATCCAGAAACCTAAATAACCAAGTTTAACTGTTTCTTCAGTTGAGTTACCACATATGGAGGGGGTGTAAGTACAGTAATAATTATAATTAAATTTGTTTGCCCTTGATTTTTTTAACCTACAAAAACAAAACTAAAAAAAAAAAAATTCTGATTTTCCCCACCGCAGGCGACACTGGTTCAGGAGCATTTTCTAAAAGGACTCTTCTTCACCAGCATCACTGACAGGAGCATCAAATGGGAGAAAGCATAAAGCTTATTCTGGCCTCTTTAAATTTATGGAAACAATCAACATACCTGATATTATATTCTCTGAGGCCCCAGCAGTTGTTCCACAGGATTGAGTAAGGAAGATAGAGAAAAAGGTCAGGTATGAGGACTCTATTTTCCATGCTTGTTGCTTAGAATTCTTAATTTTCAGCAATTTTAGTGTCCTAACTTGTTATGAGGACCACTGGGGGTAGTAGGGATAAGTGATTTTCTTTTGAGGGCTACCTACTATAAACAATGTAAGAGGTAATGTTTTTCTCTTCTCAGTTCCAGAAAATATAAATCAAATGGGATAATTTTTATTGTATTTGTATTATTGTGAGGATTTGTCCTTCTATTTATAAACCTACTGAATTAGGTATATAAATGAAAATGGCTTAATTTTGTGTTCAAAATATTCTGATCAAAGATAAGGAATATGATCGGAGTCAATCTGAAAGACATCAGTACTTAGAAAACAGCTAAGGAAAAGTGAAGCAATGCTGACAAGCAAACCTTAGCAAAACCCAAAACTTGTTTCTCACAATGTTTTCTTGCTATTCCTGCAAGATGACCTAGAGAATTTACTGCCATGTAAAAACAAGCTAAAAAAATTCCCTTTCAACTTCCTTCAGCTATAATCAAGCCTGGAGAAATTCCAACATTAAGAAGCCCCATGGGGCTGCAATGTTAGCACTCACAAATTCCTGCTCCAACTTAGATAATCCTAAGTAGAATCTGTGCTTAATATTGGGAAGTTTCTGCACCTAAAATTAGGAATTGATTACATTATAAAAGAAAAAAGTTAAAGATATTTCCAGGGACATTCACTGTATCTAAACTGGTAATTTTTACGAATGTGCTCTAAAATATATTTTGTTTTCTTAGCTATTTATATTTGCCTGTTTAATACTTCTTAAAAATTGAGTTCATAAATTGATGATAATAAATAAAAAGATAAACCCAGGAAAGGAACACAACCACAAGGAATTTTTTAGAACTTAACAGTAAAAAACGAAGCTGAATCTGCAACTGAGATAATGAATGACATGGTATAAAGTACCATAGTATCATAGCATCTTTGGCTACATAATTGCCAAAGTAACTAAGGACCAAATGAAATGCATAGACAAGGGCATACTGCCAAAACACTCATATAGAGGAACTAGGGTTCAAATAGCCAGAGGGTACTAAAGCCAAAAGATTTGAGTCCCCTTGAAATAGAATCCAAATGAGAGCCATTTTAAGAACACTTCTTCCCATTGTTAAATTCCATAAAAACTGACCATCATGGGATCATCATGTAACATTCCTCTAAATTCGCTCTGAATCACTCAGGAGAAGACCATGTTATTATCAACATTTCTGTGTGCTATTTGAAAATATCCCAGGGTTTTATTAGCAGGAGAGGATGGGTGGAGGTTATCAGCAAGAAGGATAAGGTTTAGATCTTTCTAGTCACTGTGCTTTTAACTTTTTGCAGCATGGAAAGAAATGATGGTACTTGACAGCCTAGCTACCATGATGCTTCCAGAAAACTGGATTTCTACTGGATTCTTCAAGATGACAAAGCTGCAGCCTTAACAATGATGTAGACCATGGAGAGGAAAAGTCAATTCTTTAGTCCTTGTTTTTTCTGTTCCTAGTAACCTCTCTTCCTTTTCTCCGCAAGAGTTTGCTTTTCTGCAAGTTTGAAATGACTTAAAATGCAAAGATAGAAAAATTAGAATACTATAAGAATTCATTTGTTTCCTATCAGAGCACACTTTTGTGTATTATGTCATCCTTTGAATATAAAAATATTAATGAAAATTGCATTTCTTTCAGGTAATGATGACAGATTGCCATCATATTTTTTTCCTATTCCTATTTGAGACAGTGTAATAAATTTGAAAGCTAGCTGACAATAGTTAGAGCATTGTTTATAATTATGAAACATAAAAGCTACCAGAACTCATTTTTTGGGCCTCTGGCAATTTAGTCCAGTCGAGTCGGTAACAGGAGTAAAAAACAAAACCATTAATAACTATGTTTTCCTCACATACTAAAGGAAGATAAAATAAGTGTTAATGTAAAAAAAGGAGAGAGTAAAAAGTTCAAAATCCTTTAAATAGCATGGCCTTAGACAGATTATTTCTTTTTGTGATACTCAAAAACAAAACCAAACTAGTTATTTAAATCTGGTCCCACTGCCAAGTTTTCCCACTCAGGTAAATTCTACACAGACATACTCTGCATTGTGAAAACTGCCTATTTCTTCTCCACTAAGTGAATGAAAAGAAAAAATAAGATTCTGAGATAAATCTTAGTAACTCCAGTGTTGTATCACAAAATAAATCCGATCTTCTAACCATGAGCCTTTTTTAAGCCATAACATATGTTAATTTTTGTTACTTATTTATTTGATATATTTTAATTAAATACCGCAAACAAAATTTTTACTTTCAATCAAGTCTGGGTCAGTGAGTTGACCTTGGTCACCATTTAGCATTCATCAGAGCAAGGAGAGGTGAAAAAGGATGCTTTCTCCTGTAAAGGGAAGAAGATAATTTTTTGGAATTGCATACTCCATATCCATAACCCCTCACAGATGCAGCACGTATCTCTACAGGGCAAGAAAGGAGGTGTGCCTCTTGTTAAGAATTACTACTGCTGTGAGCTACTCAAATTTATTGCTGGGAGTATGTCATCTCTCTTAGAAGGCACCATTCTAATATTAGGTCTGTTTCTCAGGAAGCAATATCCTATATCCTAAAGTTCCAGATAGTTTTCAGTTTTCATTCAATCATTTTAGCAGTAAGTACATGAAGAAAACTGGCTTCTGATTTAAAAAACTAAACCATGGGATAGACTTGGAAAGTTTAAAAATTAGAGATTATTCACATATATTCATCTAGCATCAAGTGCCTATTATGCTCTAGGCACTATCGTATATTTTACTAACAGGAAGACAGACAATAAAACTTAAAAGTAAAACATATGTTACATGATGATGATAAATGCTAGGAAGAAAAAGTGTTGGAGCATGTTAAACCACAATTTAAAATAGAGTCATCAAGTATGGTCTCACAGGAAAGTGAGAAGGCAACATGTTTTACACAGTGGCTGATCTATAGCAGAGACTCAAAAGAGGTATCATTATTCTTTGTTACATACTATTTTTGCTTTCTATTGATTGGCTGTTGTAATGGCCAGCTAAGGCAGGAACTGACAGTAAAGACTCTACGTTACTAAGAAACAAAAACAGAGGCTTTCTTCCCATTATCTATCCGCATCTATACTATTATGAGTCCTCAAACCCCATAAAGAATAGCTCTTACAATAACCTTGCCCTCAAATCATCTAACACAAAGCCACAAACTCAAAGGCCAGGCAGGTAATGCACATGAGTACAGTAGAATATAGGTAAGAAAAATCTGAGGGGGTAAAAGCATAGCGGGGACTGAGAGGATTAAAGAGTGCATGTCATGTTTAAAAGGAATAACTACTACTTAGGTTCAGCTGTTGCCATGTGAAAACAAAGGCTCAGTGTCCTGTTTTCGAGAAAACAGAAAACAAACACCTATGTTTTTCTGTGAACTTTCCTAATTCTAAAATATGGCAACCAATTCAACATTTTTAAAACATCAGTGTGGCCCAAAGAAAACACTTTTGTGGAACAGATCCAGCTTGTGGGTCTCAAGTTTAGCCCTTCTGGCCCATCTACAGCGTCAGGAGCTGATTCCTTACAGGGCCATAAGCACCAGATGCTTGATTTGCTGCACCATGCCTATTTGTTATTACCATCCAGTCTATACCTGAGCAATCATATGTTTTAAAATCCAGGATCTGTGAAACATACAGTACTTAATATGGAGCAGAGAGTAAGAAAGTTACACCCAGGAAATGTTCTCTATTGCATTGTCCCAGATAGGATCCTGGTGAGAACTCAGGTACCACTGAAATTCCACACAGATAACCATGATACATGAACAGACTTCCTACCAACAGACTGCTTGCACTGCCTTCCTTTGCCTGATTCTAACTATGCTAAAATTACACGGGGTAGTTAGTACCTCTGCCATGATTTTTTTTTTTCTTTTTTAGGTTTTAGATTTTTGTAATGGACAACTCATGTATGGCCAGAAAGTTGGTTCTTAAGGTTTATCTGATAATAGGCTTTGCTGCTCACTAAAGCAGGACAGTTTTTAGAGAACACAGCTTAGGCTGTTAATTTTGATCATTTGCCTCAGGAGTACAAATACTATGCCAGTAGAGTTGGAAGGTAGAGATTATAAGTCTTTTAAAGCAATGGTCCCCAAACTTTATGGCACCAGGGACCAGTTTCATGGAAAACAGTTTTTCCATGGATGGGGTAGGGTTTACAGGGGATGGTTTTGGGATGAAACTGTTCCATCTTAGACCATTAGGCATTAATTAGATTCTTATAAGGCACACATAACCCTAGATCCCTCACATGCTCAGTTCACAATAGGGTTTGTGCTCCTATGAGAATCTAATGCCACTGCGGATCTGACAGGAGGCGGAGGTCAGGCACTAATGCTTGCTGGCCTGCTGCTCACTCACCGCTGTGTGGCTTAGTTCCTAACAGGCCATGAACCAGTACCTAGGGGACCCGCTTTAAAGGATTACATAATCAGTGTTTAAAACTTGTAGATACACTAACTACTAGTTTTTTTACTATACTCCCTTTCAAGAGGACACCACTGCTTTCTTCCACGGGTGAAGAAGTCTTACTTCTCCCGTGGAAGAAACCTGACTCACTGCACAATTAACTGAATGATGGCATCTGTTACCTAGTTTCAGGAAGTGACAATAACCTTAACCCTCCAGAAGCAACAGGTATTCTGGTAACCCGACATCATTTTTCAATTTTTCTCTCCGAATGATAGTCCTAAACAAATCCTCCTTTGGTCAATTCTCATGAATAAACCCTAACCTAGTAGAGCTGACTTACTTCAGAAAGCCATAAACTTACCAGTGACAAGGAACTCATTAGACATGTTCCTCTTTTGACCAGGTAAGTTTAGCTGGCCCTCCAGGTGCTGAGCATAGCATGCTCTGCAAAGCAGATGCTTTATTAGGCTATGCTAAGTCACCAAAAAGATAGGCTAACTGCATTTTTTAAACCTAGAAATAGCTGCCAAGACATAAAAATGCTTTCTTATAACACTGGCCAGCTAGAGAACCCTAGAAGATAACTAGAAGATAAGATGATACACTTTTCCTGGAAGGTATAAAATACAGACTTAAATGAACTTAAAATACTCAGGCTCCTTTATTCCTCATTTTAAGCCTTTGCTCTCTCCAGCCAGTTGATGGTGAAAAAGTAAACAAAGATTGTCTACTTTTTTTTTTTTTTTTTTTGAGACACGGTATCACTCTGTCACCCAGGCTGGAGTGCAGTGTCCCATTCACAGCTCACTGCAGCCTTTGACCTCCTAGGCTCAAGAGATACTCCCACTTCAGCCTCCTATGTAGCTAAGACTACATATGTATGCCATCATGCCCAGCTGATTTTTTTTAGTTTTTGTAGAGATGGGAACTCCCTATATTGCTCAGGCTAGTCTCAAATTCTGGGCTCAAGAGATCCTCCTGCCTTGGAAAGTGCTGGGATTATAGATGTGAGCCACGACACCCAGCCTAGGTTGTCTACTCTTACTTCTAAAATCTTACTAGGATTGTGCTGGGATTATAGGTGTGAGGCACGGCATGCCGCCCAGGCTGTCTACTCTTAACCTCTAAAATTTTATGAGGATTGCTGTGGAATTACTGAATCCATGAAACAGAAATATTTTTCTCTTGTTTTCAGCCGAGTTCCTGGCAAGCTACATGTTATTTAATTTTACATTAACCTTGCTAAAGGGAACCACCCCTCTTAACCTTTATTTGTTCTAGTAACTCCAAAGCAAAACTAGTCAATTTAGGGGACCCAAACATTAAAACTAGTCGGGAGATTGCTTCCTGTTATTTCTGGATGATAACATGTAAACAGTAATTTCTCTTTCTACTCTAGAAACTTGCCCTATAGACTTTACTGGTTCATAAACAGTGTGTTTCATAACACCAGTTTCATAAGAAGTTGTATGAGGAAAAGAGGGAAGAGAAATTCAGAGGGAAAAAATTTTGGAACATTTTGAACATGATACACCATTTAAGACATTTTTTAATTGAGTTCATGAACATACTTGACTATGGAACATTTTTGTTGTTGTTGTTGTTTAAAGAGATGGGGTCTTGCTCTGTCACCCAGACTGTAGTGTGGTGGCACAACTGTAGTTCCTGCAGTCTAGAACTCCTGAACTCAAGCAATCCTCCAGCCTGAGTAGCTGGGACTACAGCTACCATTCTTGGCTATAGAATCTTTGGCACAACATATTCCTATTTCATGGAATTACTGTTCCAAGGAGCATATTTTGGGAATTCCAAGAAGAGTATTTCCCATCCTCCTTTGGTTGACTCTCAGCAGACTAGGCCTTTTGTACACCAAATATTAAGAATTATTTATCATGGGAGGCTGAGGGAGGAAGATCACTTGAGACCAGGAGTTGATTCAAGACCAGGCCTGCCAACATAATGAAACCTCATTCATAGAAAAAAACAAAAAACTTTTTTTGCCAGGTTTGGTGTTGTGCATGTATAGTCCCAGCTTCCCAGGAGGCTGAGGCAGAGGGATCACTTGAGTTGAGCCAGGAATTTGAGGCTGCAGTGAGTTATGATCATGGCACTGCACTCCGGCCTGGGTGACAGAGTGAGATGATGTCTCAAGGAAAAAAAAGTTATTTCTCTTACATTTTAGTCCTTACTATACCTCTCAGGTAGTCCAACATAGCTGAAGTAAAATAAGGGGACTCAGTAATACAGAATGAAAAACTTTCACACTCTGCTGGGTCTAACTAATAATACTCTGGTGTCAGATATATCAAGGGTAAAATTTTACCTTGACTATTAAACTGATTATGAAAAATAAAATTAGATCAGCTTTATAAGTGTACTAGGACATTATACATCTAAAAGTGTTACAACTCAGGTAAGAAATTTAGTTTATGATATGCTGGTTATTATTAAAGTAAAAATTACATTTGTACTGTAAAAGCATTAAAACGTTAACAAAAAATCTATTCATAATTATGCTACTGCAAACATTTTCATTTCTCTTTACTGATAAATTTTTTCATAGCTTTAAAACTAGCATAGATACTTTATATTTTTTTACTTCTAGTAGATTTCAATATTGTCTTCACAATTGTAATCAACTTAAATATCTAACATTATTTTAGCTATTTTGCTTTAGTGAGCATAAGTTTTTAAAACAGCATTCAGACAATCTGCTTATAAAAACAGACTGCATTTAGAATTATTGATTACTAAAATTCAGTAAGATGAAGCCAACTTTTAATTTTTCATTTCAGATTACTTTCTATTTGGAAAGTTAATTTAAGGGACATTTTCTTGATTATAAGCTCCTACTTGAGAAAATTTGTAAAGAATGATATAGTATATAGCATAGTTCTTAAAAGTCTGGGCCCTGGAGTCAGATTATATGGATTAAATGCCCAATTCTACCAATAAGTAACTTTTAAAACCTTAGGTAAATTACTTAAACTTGTCTGTTTCTCCATCTATAAAATGACGATGATGACACATTAACCTCACAGGCAAATTATGAGGATTGAATGGTAAAACATGTGAAGCCTTTGTCTGCCACATGGTAATTACTCAATAAATGCTAACAATAACAATAAAAGACAAACTGTTTAGGGAATATTATGTGCATATTACTTACTTTTTGATAATCACTGTTTGTAAATAACCAACCAGTAAATATTTACTGAGTGTCTTCCATGAAAAGACAGTGTTAAGCACCGGGATACAGAGACGTAAGTCCCAGCCCTTACTTCAAAAACTTATTTTTGGAGAAGAAAACAAATTAAGCTGGCGATAGCATACTACACAGTAATAGTTTCAATAGGGATATACACAGAGTGCAAGAAAACTGGGGCCCTTAACACTGGACAGCATGGCTAATAGGTTGTCTCATGATACACATGCTGCTAACCACCACGTTCTTTTTCTTCCTCTGGTTTAGAGACTAGAAAACAAAATATGTCCTAGTTCCCCTTCCAGGTAGGAGTAGCCATGTGACATTACTCTGGAGGCTGAAGTTCCTAAAGTGGCCTTCCTGAATATAAGGAGGTATGCTGAAGAAAAAGACGGCTTCCCTAGAAGAAAGCCCATTTGCCCTTCCTCCCCTTTTCTTGCCTTAGACTTTGGACTAACGGCATAGTGGTACAGCAGGCCATCAATGATGTGATAGAACCAAAGATGATACAGCAAATAAAAAAGAGACTAGGAGAGAGATCCAAGATGGCTGACTACTAGCAGCTCAGGATTGTAGCTCCCAGAGAAAGCACACAGAACGAGAGGACGCCACATTTTTAGACAAATTTTTGTTGCTTACGGACTAGGAGATTCCCAGCGGAGCAGCCCCACGGGTAGCCAGCGCGACTCTTGTGGCCGGCGTGGCGGTTTTGCCGGCGCTTTGGCGCAGCGGTTCTTGGTGCAGAGTAAACGGGACTAGCTTCTCTTAGTTCCTTTTGATCAACATTTGGATCTCCGGGATGGCACAGTCGCCTATTTATATGATTGAAATAAGGATTCAAGAGGGAAGCCAGACCGGAGATCCCCGAGCAGAAAAGCACCACGAATCTTAATGCCGCTGTTTTAGCCGGTGCAGTGGGTTGCTCAGATTTCGGCGTTGGGAATCAACAAGTTGGACGTCCACTCAGAGACCTAAATTGAAAGTTGGCAATTACAGAGACGACAGATGGATAAAATTACAATGATGGGAAGAAATCAGCCTAAAAAAGCTGAGAATACTCAGAAGCAGAATGCTTCTCCTTCTACAGAGGATCACAGTTCTTCACCATCAAGGGAACAAGGCCTGATGGAGAACGAGTGCATTCCAGTAACAGAAATAGGCTTCAGAAGGTGGATGACAAGGAACTTTTGTGAGCTAAAAGAACATGTTCTAGCCCAACGTAAAGAAACTAAGAACCTTGAAAAAAGGTTTGACGAAATCCTAATGAGAATAGACAATTTAGAAACGAATATAAGTGAATTATTGGAACTGAAGAACACAATAAGAGAACTTTGCAAAGTATACACAGGTTTTAACAGTTGAATTGATCAAGCAGAAGAAAAGATATCAGAGGTCGAAAACCTACTTAATGAAATGAGAAGACAAGATTCGAGAAGAAAAGTAAAAAGGAATGAGCAAAGTCTCCAGGAAATATGGGACTATGTAAAAAGACCTAATTTATGACTGATCGGTGTACCTGAATGTCATGAAGAGAATGAATCCAAGTTGGAAAATATTTTTCAGGATATTATTCAGGAAAACTTTCCTAACCTAGTAAGACAGGACAATACTCAACTCCAGGTAATCCAGAGAACACCACAAAGATATTCCTCAAGTAGACCAACTCCAAGACATATAATTGCTAGATTCACTAGGGTTGAAATAAAAGAGAAAATTCTAAGAGCAGCTAGAGAGAAAGGTCAGATTACCCATAAAGGGAAGCCTATCAGACTCACAGCAGACCTCTCAGCAGAAACCCTACAATCTAGAAGAGAGTGGGGGTCAATATTCAATATCCTCAAAGAAAAGAATTTTCAACCCAGAATCTCATATCCTGCCAAACTAAGCTTTATAAACGAAGGAAAAATAAAATTTTTTGCGAACAAGCAAGCACTCAAGAGATTTTATCACCACCAGACCTGCTTTACAAGATCTTCTGAAAGAAGCACTACAAACAGAAAGGAACAACCAGTATCAGTTATCTTAAAAATTCATCAAAATGTAAAGAGTATCTCCATAATGAAGAATTTACATCAAATAACAGGCAAAAAAGCCAGTTAGCATTAAATTACAATATTGAACTCACAAATATTAATATTAATCCTAAACTTAAATGGATACAATGCCCTAATTAAAGTCACAGACAGGCAAATTGAATAAAAAGTTAAAATCCATCGGTACATAGTATCCAGATCCAACTCACAACGATACACAAAGACTTAAAATAAATGG